>MJUU01009539.1:104941-164130 GCA_002080025.1 Modiolus philippinarum
AAAAAAAAAAAAAACTGAGACACCCCATTTTTTTTTACAAAATCTCAACTACCCCCTACTACTAGCGTTTAGGAATATGTTTTGGAATTTTATAATGAGGGAGTCCAGCGCACCCCTAAAAAACTGGAACAAGTACCCCATTTTTTTTTTTAAATCGCAAGTACCCCCCCCCACACTATAGTTCCTGTAAACATATAGGTGAAAAGACGTGATTTAATTTGCTTGGAAAGTGTGTAGCATATCGAGAATCAAGAAAGTATTGCAACAAAAGAACTAGAAAAGGAAATTTAAGAGTGTTGGGACTCCAATTCTCGTTTAATGGATTATTTAAGAAGTGTAAATCTGTTGATAATTCCAGATTTCGAAAGGCAGTCTCAACCACAGAACTGATATTGATTTTCTTATTCCATTCATGGTGTTTTTTCTTTTGGAAGTCATGAAAATAAAAATAGTCCGAAAAGGGACAATAAGCCTTGGTTCAACAACGAATGTTGGAACAAAAGGAAATGTTTTAGAGTTGCAAAGAGAAGGTATAAATCC
Organism: Modiolus philippinarum; assembly: GCA_002080025.1. NCBI lineage: Eukaryota > Metazoa > Mollusca > Bivalvia > Mytilida > Modiolidae > Modiolus > Modiolus philippinarum. Next base: position 105,482 of record MJUU01009539.1, read on the forward strand.
AGAAAAACAAATTTAAAATGGGAAGAAGTGAAACGGGCAGAAAGGGAATATAAGAAACAGATGGATAAATCCATCAAGGAGCACAGAAAAAATATGAGAAAGAAATTAAATGATTTAAAATCCAAAAATCCAAAAGATTTTTGGAAAATGCTGAATACGAAAAGGGGTATGAAAAAATCTGATATTCCTTTGCAGACTTTGTATGAGTATTTTAAAGATGTTAACTCTAGCGATTTCATAGAAAATAATAATCTACAAAATGATACACAAGAGAGTAATAATTTATTAAATTGTAGTATTACTGAGGAAGAAATTTTCAAGAGTGTAAAAGGTTTAAAAAATGGCAAGGCATGTGGTGATGATTCTATTATTAATGAATATATCAAAAGTACTTACAATATTTTTTTTCCACTTTATTTAGAATTATTTAACGCTATCTTTGATTCGGGTAAAATACCGGAACAGTGGCTTGGAGGAAATATTATAGCCTTTTATAAAAATAAAGGAGATAAACAGGATCCACAAAATTATAGGCCCATAACCATTCTCAGCTGCATGGGCAAGTTATTTACTTCGATTTTAAATCAGAGATTAAGTCTGTATCTGGATGAAAATGGTCTTCTTAAGGAAAATCAGTTCGGTTTCAGGGGAGGTTATTCTACGATTGACAGTATTTTTGTATTACATATGTTTTTTGAATTGCTTAAGAAAAAGAAAAAGAAACTTTTTTGTGCATTTATCGATTTTGCAAAAGCATTTGACACGGTTTGGCGTGCAGGACTTTGGTCAAAATTACTACAACATGGAGTAAATGGAAAGATGTATAATATTATTGTAAATATGTATTCAAATATCAAATCGCGTATTTTTAATGGTAATAAGTACTCAGAATATTTTCCTTGCAATGTCGGAGTAAGACAAGGAGAAAATTTATCACCCTTGCTGTTTGCCCTATATTTGAATGATCTTGAATCTTTCATGCTAGACAAAACTTCAGTTGGTTTAGAAAGTCTCTCGAATGATATAGAAGTAGAGTTTTTCTTTCTTTAAGTTCTATTGATTCTTTATATTTATTTCGACTGTAAGGAATTTCCTTTTCTCCTTTTTTTAGGTTATATTTTAAAAGACTCAGGTAAATCTAGTTGATTTCAAGAATGATAAACTTGTTTAACGTGTTTATTATTTATATCATTATTAACACCTAGTTTAGGGGTAGATGTTGGAATTACAATTTTATTATTACATCCAACAATTGAAGTGATTTGTAATCCCATATTACTAGGAGGCATATACAATCCAAAACCATAAACATAATCATCTTTACTTCTAGCACATTTTAAAACATTTTTATAATTTGTTATTGGAGTAGGTAAATCAATTGGACTATTTATAACATCTTGTATATTAGATAAAAATTGTCTTTGAGCATTAAACCCAGTACCTATTTTTAGTATATTTACACGTGTTTGAGATTGTGCCCCTTATATTGACCAAACAAACGTTCTAATACTTTCATTTATTCTTTCAATCCCTACTTTTGTAAACCCATATGATTTATCAAGAATGTTCCCCAAGCCATACTTATATCTTTTTTATGTTTCAATGTAGTACTCGTATCTAAAAGATTTTTTTTCAGGTGTTGGGAAACCAGCAGAAACACAAGGACCTGTTGGATAATGAAACTCTCCTAGCCCATGATTATCTTTTTCTAATTTTTGCCTCAGATCTGTAATGGGTGAAATTTGAAATTCATCACATATTCTTTGATAAGGAGCTTTGTCATATGGATTTTTATAATAACAAAAAGAAGGATCAGTTGGTAAAGGTGTTTTTAGTTCTTTTAAGATTCTATCTGTATAATAATACAATTGAAACGTATATAAAGATTGAGCTGGTCTTGCACTATTTAAAATTTAATTTTGTTCTGTTTGAGTAAGATTTTCATCTAATGATAATAAATTCAATTTAATATGATTATTATAAGAAACACCACATCCTGTACTTGCACACCACACTGCAAAGTTTAACTGACACTGCCACCAATCAAATGAAGAATGAATCCATGTTTTACCTGGTTCATCGTTATTTATTGTAGGATTTTGATAATTTTGAAATAAATTAAGAAAAGTTACTTTAAAATATTCTTCTAAGTTTACAAATATTTTTTTGATTAGTAAGATTTATATCTTTTTGAGAATATTAAGTATTAGGATTAAATTCTATATTAAGATTATATTTAAAAGAATTAGTTACCTCTTTACTCATTTTTTAAAACTAAAAATGAGGATTAAGATGGGGTTTATAGACGGTTTTTTTAAATCTTGGTAAACTATAAGCTAATCTTGCAGGAAAAGCAGCAGCTGCATTACCCGGTATTATTGGTTCTATTGTGTCTTGATTGTTATCTTCAACTGGAATAATTGTTTCTTGGTTTGGAAATAATTTCATAGTGTTTTTTTTATTTTTGTTATTGGATTAATCAATACCTCTGCAACAGAATATTTAAATCCTAGATCTTATAAACAATACTTCCTACTATTAAAGCTTTTTTTACTTTCTTCAAGTTCTATTGATTCTTTATTTCTATTTCGACTGGAAGGAATTTTATTTTCTTCTTTTTTAGGCTTTATTTTTATAAACTCAGGTAAATCTAGTTTATTTAAGTAAGAGAAACTTTTTTAAAGTGTTTATTATATATATCATTATTAAAACCTAGTTTAGGTGTAGATGTTGCAATTACAATTTTATTATTATATCCAACAATTGAAGTGATTTGTAATCCCATATTACTAGAAGACATATACAATCCAAAACCATCAACATAATCAACTTTACTTCTAGCATATTTTAAAACATTTTCATAATTTGTTATTGGAGTAGGTAAATCAATTGGACTATTTATAACATCTTGTATATTAGATAAAAATTGTGTTTGAGCATCAAACCCAGTACCTATTTTAAGTATATTTACAAGTGTTTGAGATTGTGCCCCTAATATTTACCAAACAAACGTTCTAATACTTTCATTTATTCTTTCAATCCCTACTTTTGTAAACCCATATTATTTATCAAGAATGTTCCCCCAGCCATACTTATATCTTTTTATGTTTTAATGTAGTACTCGTATCTAAAAGATTTTTTTTTCAGGTGTTGGGAAACCGGCAGAAACAAAAGGACCTGTTGGATCCTAATCCATGATTATCTTTTCTAATTTTTGCGTCCAATCTGTAATGAGTGAAATTTGAAATTCATCACATATTCTTTGATAAGCAGCTTTGTCATATGGATTTTTATAATAACAAAAAGAATGATCAGTTGGTAAAAGTGTTTTAAGTTCTTTTAAGATTCTAGCTGTACAATAACACAATTGAAACGTATATAAAGATGGAGCAAGTCTTGCATTATTTAAAATTGAATTTTGTTCTGTTTGAGTAAGATTTTTATCTACTGATAATAAATTTAATTTAATATGATTATTTAAAGAAACACCACACCCTGTACTTGCACACCATACTGCAAAGTTTAACTGATACTGCCACCAATCAAATTAAGCATGAATTCATGTATTACCTGGTTCATCGGTATTTATTGTAGGATTTTGATAACTTTGAAATAAATTAAGAAAATGTACTTTAAAATATTCCTCTAAGTTTACAAATATTTTTGTGATTAGTAAGATTTATATCTTTTTTGAGAATATCAAGTATTAGGATTATATTCTATATTAGGATTATATTTAAAAGAATTAGTTACCTCTTTACTAATTTTTTAAAAATAAAAATGAGGATTAAGAGGGGGTTCATAGACGGTATTTTAAAATATTCTTATGAACTTGTAACATTTTCTAAAACTCAGTAATCTGTAATTTTTGTTCATAAAAAACTATCTGTAATTTTTTCGCCTTCTAAATCATTTATTTTATAAGAATTAGGATTTCTAGTTAATACTTCGTTAATTACAAATATTTCTCTTGTCCACCGAGTAGTATAACCCTTTTCAAATTTTTCTTTCTTTTTTTGTTATTCTTACTCTGTCTCCAACTTTGAATTTAGTTTTATTTTTATTTTTTTCTTCTTTTTCTGGATATACATTTTTATACACTTTTAATTCATTTTCTAATTTACTTGCTTCAACAGGCGTCATTTTAATTGAAGAATGTACCGTATTATTATAATTTTTAACTAATGTATCTAATATATCATAATATTTAAAAGTTTCATTGGAGGTAAAGTATTTATACATATATCGTTTCATTATTCCTATCCAGCGTTCTACAACACTAGATTTTTTCTTCATTCTAAGTTCTCAACTTTATGTTATTATCTTTTAACAATTCTTTTACTTGTCGATTATAAAATTATGTTCCTTTATCCGACCAAATGTACATTGGTTTTCTTTCTTTAAATAATGTTTTTAATGTTTCCCTTACTGTTACCCCTGTTTTATTTTTAATGGAATTAACCAACCATATTTACTAAAAATATCTATAATTGCTAATAAATATTTATAGTGTTTACTTTGTTTTGAATATTGATGTTTATCTATCAAATCAACTGCCAATGTTTGACCTATTGAATGAACATAAACACGTCTTCTAGGAAAAGATTTTACATCTCTGTAATGCTATGCATCTGTTAATTTATTAGATTTGGATGCTCCATTTTTAATAACTAAAATTGTGTTTTCTTAAAAATGACGGATGGAAAAATCTGTACGAAATCTAATGAATACAAGTTACAAAGCGAATATTGCAGACAAAAGGATAAACCGATTGGTGTTAAATGTGCATGTCAACAATGTCATAAACATTTACATTATATTAATAACAAAGAAAAATATAAACAAGCTTATGAAGAATTTATAATAAGAAATTCTAATTATCAAAGTAAATATTATTTAAAAAAAAATATAAAAAAAGACATTATTAAAAATTGTTTCTTTAAAAAATGGCACCTAAATAAACCAAAGCATTTAAAGATTGAATTACTGAAACTATCATTGATGACATAAAAGAAACATACATAAATACATATATAAACTTAAAAGATAAGATAGTTTTTGATCAACTTCCTTTTAAAATAAAAATAATAATAACAAGTGAATTTTCAACGCATATGTCATTTGATATAATAGAAAGTCATTACTCTCATCCTGTGCAAATTATCCCAACACAAAACAATATGCTAACATTCTATAAAAGTTTAATAGATAAATTTGAAGCTTGGATAGATAAATTTCAGGAAAAGGATCTGGGTTTGTTTTCTGAAATATGAAAAGCGTAACGGTAAAACAATATAGATATGATTATCTAAAATATTCATATTATATTCCTCTTCAATTTAAATCACCTAATATAATTAATGTTCAAATAAAATGATAACAATTGTTTTTTTTATGGTCAATACTAGCTGAGATATTTCCCGCAAATAAAGATAAACAAAGAGTAACAAAATACAAAGCATATGAAAATAAAATTAACATGAAAGGAATTGATTATCCGGTTTCTTTAAAAGACATACAGAAAGTAGCGAACCAAAACAATTTAAGTATAAATGTATTTGCATTAGAGGACCAAACACATGAAGAATCTTTATATCCGATTTACGTTTCAAATGTAAAAAAGTGAGGATAACTCAATTGATCTTTTTTATATATTGAAAGTAATGAAAATACACATTATTGCCTAATTAAAAATTTAGATAGTTTTAATTGTGATAAGAATAATCATAAAATATTTACATGTAGAAATTGTCTAAAAGGATTTCAAAGAAAAGAAACACTAATAAAACATAAAGAAATATGTTATGATAACGAATGTTGTAAAGCTGTAATGCCTAAACCAGGAAAAATGGTTCTCAAATTTAGAAATAATCGTCATAAGAACAAATTGGCATTTGTTATTTATTCTGATTTTGAATCTAATAATGTTCCATTATCTACAACTCAACCAAATCCAATTAAATCATATATAAATCCAATATCAAAACAAAAAGGAAATAGTTATGGTATTTATGTTAAATCGGATTACCCAGAAATATATAAATCACAATACTTTTCTTATGTTGGAAATGATGCAGCAAAAAAATATGTAAGAAAAAGTTATACAGATATTCAAATAAACAGATTATAAGATCTACCTTAATGAGAAGAAAGAACCAATATTAAATGAATATAAAGAAGATGAATTTCAAGAAGCAAGGAATGTTATATTTGTGAAAAAGAATTTGAAGAAAGAACATGTTGTCAATATTGTGAACGAATTTCGAGAATTTTAGAAAGTTCTTTTTGAAACATCATGAAATTGATCCATGCTTTTGTTACTATGCTCCAGGTTTAACATGGCAATGTGGTTTTAAATATACAGGATTAGAATTAGAATTGTTAACAGATATTGACAAGTTTCAAATGTTCGAGAATGAATAAAGGGTGGTTTCTACGGAAACGTGTTTGTGCCACGAGTTGCCATATCAAGGATGGTTATTAGCACGCATTTTTATTAATAATACGTTAATAAAGTGTTATTAACATGAATGTATGTGTTATAACAGGTTAACTATGCCTTATTTTCACGTCTTATTTCAATATTTATGTATAATGCGTCTTAAATAAGCATGTTTTATTCAAGACGATCTTAATTTAGACGTAATAATTTTATAAAAATAAATGTAGGAAAAGAGTCTTGTAATTTATTAAAAACTGTTATTTTATAAGACATTAAGCATGCGTTTTTAAACATTTTTAACGTTTTTGTAATAAAAATAAGAAAAAAATACGCATTAGTTAAAGAGATATTATCTTAATGAAACATTTTATTTAATTGAATTGTCTGCCGCGTGGTTCCCACAGTCAGGCAGCAGCATAAGATGACAGTGAAGACACCGGATATTGGAATTTTCTTGCTTTTTATATTTAAGTACATTAAATTTTCCCCATCCGTCGAAAACATGGCCACCAGTGCAGGGTATAGTTTAACATTGGACCCAATGGGAAAAGCATATATTGACTATCTCTTCTGAAGCTACTGAAGCAAATAGATCCAAACTTTACATAATTGATGCATGGAAGATCTTTTACTTAGATTGCCGAAAATTTTCCGATCAGCCAAAACATGGCCGCAAGTGCAGGACATAGTTTAACATTGGACCCCGTATGGTGAAAGCATATATTGGCCATCTCCTCTGGAGTTACTGAAGCAAATTAAACCATACTGTACAGGAATAATGTATGGAAGATCCTTTACTTTGATTGCCGGAATTTCTACAATCCGCCAAAAAATATGGCCGACGGCGCAGGATTGGACCATATGGGAAAACATATTGGCTAACTCCTCTAAGCTCCTGAAGCAAACTGAACCTTTACAGGAATAGTGTATGGAAGGTGTTTAACTTGGATTACCGAAATTTTCCTGAACCGTTAAAGACAATGCCGCCAGCGCAAGGCATACTTCAACATTCGACCCTATGGGAAAACATATATTGGCCATCTTCTCTGAAGTTACTTAGCAAATTGAACCAAACTTTACAGGGATGATGTATGGAAGGCCTTTTACTTAGAATGCTTAAATTTGTCTGATCTGCAAAAAAATAGACGCCAGCACAGGACATAGTTTAACATTGGACTATTTGGCTATATACTCTGAAGCATCTGATGCAAATTTAACCAAACTTAATAGGAATGATGTATGGAAAGTCCTTGACTTAGACTGCCCAAATTTTCCCCATCTGCCAAAAGAACATGGCTGCCAGCGCAAGACAGTATTTACCATTGGACCCTAGTGGAAAGGCATATATTGGCTATCTCCTTTGAAGCTATTGAAGTAAATTGAACCAAACTTTACAGGAATGATGTATGGAAGTTCATTTGCTTATATTGCCGAAATGTTTCCGGTCTGCCAAAAAAAAAAAAAAAAACATGACCACCAGCCCAGGACATAGCTTGACATTAATTAAAAATGGCCCATGTGGGAAAAGCATTTATTTTATGTGTTTGAGCTGGACCGCCATCCGCCAAAAGACATGGCTGCTAGTACAGGTCATATTTTAACATTTGATCCAATGGGAAAGGCATATATTGTCTACATCCTCTGAAACTGCTGAAGCAAATTGACCCAAACTTTAAGGGAATGGTGTATGGAACATCTTCTACTTAGATTACCTTACCCAGGTGAGCCTTCTGAATTTCTGGTTGTACTCCTATCCATTTAAATATATTTCTAATTAACAACCCAAGTCAATGTGTATTCTTATGTCGCATTATCGTATGGCAGAAACGACATATAATGGACGACTGTACCACTATCAGTCTTTCCAGCATCTTCTCTATACTTCTATTTTACGATTTTATACCGTCTGCAATCCTTCCAACATTCATTACAGTGGCTATGTCATCATGCACAGTGGTCTGAGGCATCAGCTAATCACATTATCCTTTATGATCTAATGTGCATTTACTGCATAACTTTTCATCAAAATATTGTATATTTGAATAAAGTCTTCACTTTTGTTTAAAAAGGTAACAAAAACTCTTTACATAAACTTTTTATCTACTTTGTATCTATATTAGAAAAAAAATTGAGTGCGCTTACAATGAGCCGACTCTCAAATTAGCCATCCAAATATGCAAAAACATGAACTTTTGTCCGATTTGAAAGAAATTCGAGTTCAATTTTTTGAAACGGGAAGGGACTTTCTTATATATCAGTTGTTTGCATTCATAACAATGTATTGTTATTTCTCAGATAATCCTACCTGTCGTCTATAGCATTCCGTATCCGGGTGACGATGCTTCTGGAGACGATCATATATCCTACTACATCCAGTGTGGATACACATGAAATGAATTCTAGGCTTTCTAGTACTGCTCCATAATATTGTAATCAGAGGCGGACCCTTCAGAGAATCAAGAAAAGGTTAAACCTTTTGAACTATGGGAATGAAACACCACTGCGTGTTGTTATTGAGCAACTCTTAAAGCTACGGACAAGAGGTTACGGCAACAATAAAGGCAATTTGGAAAATGCTAAATACATACTGCGGGGTATTTGTTATACAGGAAACCGTCAGACTTTTGCTAAATATAGTAGATAGGGATGGAATTCTAAGACGACCAAGGCGTAGACTTCAACGAAGATCGTATTATTCTCTTGGTCTGAACTTTTGCCTTCATGTTGATGGCTATGATAAGCTGAAACTTTGTGGAATATATATTCATGGTTGTATAGAGTGTTTCTCCAGAAAGATTGTAATGCTTTCCGCATGTTCTTGGAACAAGAATAAAAAACAATGTTGCTCACTTTTACATGGATTATCTGAAGAAGATACAAAGAGTACCAATGCTTATTCGAACAGACGCGGGGATTGAAAATGTGCTGACCCATAGAATTCAGATGACATTACACCACCTCCATAGGGATAGGATGGCAGGGGTTAGAAGTGTTTCTGTTGGAGAATCCACCGCTTACCAGAGGATGGAAATGACATGGCGTTTCTTGTTGCGACACTTTACAACATTTCGGCGTGGTTTCTTTATGGACATGATTGACGAAGGAATGTCTAACAATACTGATCCGGCGGAAATTGAATGTTTAATTAAGATTTAGTTTTTTTACCACTGATCAAAGAGCATTTAAACGTATTTAGAGACTATTGGAACATGCAAAGAATTCGAAATCAGCCAGCAGTTGCTGGTGCTTATGGAATTCCAGATGTCATGTTTTATCAGCCTGTAATGTTTGCAAAGGATGATAAGTCATTACCTCTACCTTTTGCCTCAGAAATTTTAGACGAGATTTCTAATCGTTATTTATTGGTGCCATCATATAGAGGCTGTTCTGATGAGTTCCGTAGGATAATTCAGAATTCTACTCATAAAATCATAAGCGACTTTAATATCATTGAAACCCCAGAAGAAGCAAAAGTTGTGTTTATGACCTTGGTTCATGACATCAAACAATATTTGAATGGGCAAGACTAAGCTCTTATCTCTTCCTTGAATCGTTTTTGTGCACGAAAGATATTGAACTACAAACAACTTCCTTTTGATCGAACGGAAATAAATTTTCCACACTGCTGATGGTGTCCTTTTCTAGATTAGTATAAGTTTCAGTATTTTCTAAATTTAAATAAGATCGAGATGATATATATGTTTTTTTTTCTTGAATTTATAAATATTGTTGTATCATCAATCTATATGAGTTTATTTCCAAAATAACATAATGTTTAGAGAAAAAAACGTTGCATAAAAAGGTGTTGAACGTTAACATTTCCAGTTTTTATTGCCCTTTAATTGTATTGAGAATAATTCCCAAAAGTACATTGCCTCCAATTGTAATGATATTGGGAAACAAATTCAAAATCGAAAATCGTAGGACATTATTACAAGGCAGACAAAACAAAAACACGATAACATTCTTAACAGTAAACAAACGTAAGAAGGGTAAAGAAACAAAATCATAATAAACACAAAAATAAAAAACAAAATGGACGACTCTGATTCCACCAGAACCATGTGCACCGGTAGAGTAAACGTACTCTGTCATATTTTCTAGAAACCCCAGCCGAGTCTTTATAGGTTATCACATCCGGTAGTTGATGAAATACACAGGGAATATTGAGAGTTTATAATAGGTCTTTTGAATACAAAATCCAAATTGGACTCCCACCACTTCGTCCATAAACCTTTTCCTTGGAAGGCTGAAGTCTATGCCAGGGTGAGTTTTTGCCATCACTTTGTGTCCGCCGTCCGTTCGCCCGTCGTTAACTCACTTTCAAAAATATTCTTCTCTGAAACCACTTAGCCAAATGGAACCAAACTTCAACTGAATCATCAGTATGGTTTCCAGTTTTAAAATAAATAATATTTTTCTATGTCGTATGTCAACAACTTGGCTGCCGTTGCTAAAAATAGAACATGGTGGTAAATTGCTGGTTTTTTTTGTCAATAACTTGAAAACCGTAACAGATATTAACAAATATGATAGATTAAATTGTTCAGAAACACAAAATTTATCCACCAAGAAAATTTGAAGGGAATCCGAAAATCTTACAACAAACGATATCACAAGCTGGCACTCCAATTAGAACAAACTGCGCCCCACGTTTTGCCGACATTTTTCCCAAAATCTTATGAAGCAATTTCTTGAAGGGCTAGATTCAGAAGAAAGATAGATAATTAGCCGAAACCTTTAATTTTAGCTTTCCCTATGTAGATGTTTTGTGATTGAACAAATCTCGATTCAGTGATAGCCTGCTTCTCATCTACCCCAGTGGGCTTGGAATATAGGATGCTACTGACACTCCTAGCACTGCATCATATCTTGACCTTCATCTCGAAATAAATGACAAAGGACAGATACAATCAAAACTCTATGACAAACGTGATGACTTCAATTTTTCTCATCGTGAACTTTGTGTTCATTTACAGAAACATTCGGGGATTTTCATTTCCGGGAATTCGCATATCATATCCGGGAAAATGTTTTCATATCCGTGAATTTATATATTGTATTTCCGGGATATTTAACATAGATTATTTGAGGACGTATACATCTTTTTCGGGATTGATAACTTCCATAAAAGAATAATTTTAATTATTATACCTCGGTATATGTTTTCTATATAAAATCTTATAACGTTAAGTCATCTTTTTACCCATATTGATTCAAAATGTACAGTGACAGGTGATTAGTTAAAAGACTTACACCCTGCCCGATGACCATTCACCTGTGACGTTATTGATGTCTTATGCTTGGCAACCTTAAGATATAATAAAATCCATGTTTTTTTTTTCTTCATCGGTTATTTGGTATAATAAAACAGTTATTTAACGGTGATTTGGGGGAATAATTATTTTATTTTACCTGCTACTTCGACTATTTCCCTCGGCTACGAGTCGGGAAATAGTCAAGTCTCAGGAAAAATAAAAAGACTATTCCTCCTACCCCGTTAAATAACTGTGTAAGATTGAACTACATAAAAATGTTGATAATATAAAACTGTCGGGTACATCATTTGTCTTGGGGAGTTCTGTTCAGGAACTGATCCCCACATACACAAACGATGGATGAATAAGCCAAAATTATATCCGGGCGTAAAATGTAATTTTAAAACATAATCGTAGACCTTAGTGATTTTTTCACCATTCCGTGTCTTTCAAGGAATCTATTATGCACTTCATCTTTTGGAAGGTTTTGACTGGTGGGCGTTGTTGGATTTGTGTGTTGTGTTATCGTGGAAGAGGATTTAACATTCCCGGTAATGATCGACAGCTTTGGTCAGTAATGGGGTTAAACTAAATATCATTAAAAGACTCCGTTTCGAAAGCATGTCATGGTCAGATCTAATCCAGACTCTTTAGGCACGGACCATATGATTTCCTAGGGGGGGGGGGGGGGCTGGGATTGAAAAAAAAATAATCTGACTCTGATTTTTACTGAAAAAAAATAATCTTGCCTGCACCCTGGGGTAAAAAACATGATCTTGCTCTCATCCTGGGCAAAAGAAAAAAAAGATTTTCTCGACAAAATAATTTAGCCTTATATTCATGTAAACAAGATAAGATATGGGTAAACCCATATCCAAAGATACTCGATTGTTCAAATACCTGTAATACCTATACAATTTTGAAAAAAGATAATTTTCAAACAAACAAAAACAAAAAGATGCGTTTATGTTTATGATTTTTTATTTCATTTTTATAGGGTTCGTTTCTTTTAATTCTTCTTGTCGTAAGCTCTAAGGATCACCATGAGCCCTTTCTAGCAATTGGAAAATTGGGGGGGGGGGGTCAAAACTGCACATGTACTAGATAATACACAGTAAGGTTTTTATTTGATTTTAATTGAATTAAATACTCGAAATTGTTAACATCACGCATGTAAACTCGCTCCAATGATGCAACACTAGAATCCGTTCGGAACTCCTCGTAATTCTAGTCAAAGTTTAACTGTACGGGCACAATGTTCCGATAGTAAAGTTATTGTTTTTTACTGTAGCCTGGGATCCTGGGCCAAGCTGGCTACCGTGGTGCAACGACAGCAAACGGTCCAGGATCCCAGGCTATTTTTACTGATGCATCGTAATTTAATAATTGTGCTAACGTGATATTACAATTAATATCCATGACAATTTATCAATATTCAATAAAAAAAAGTTTTGTTGACATTTCTGTTCAGTTTTAATTAAAATTACAGGTATTGGGAATTAGAAATCGACTTACCTCACGGGAAGTCTCGCACACGCGTGGATTTTACAACGAATAACTCATTGTCTCTGCAACATGTAATACAATCACTAATTCGATAGATATTTGCGAGCATAGGGGCATTTTCTATTTCAGTTTTGTTTTGTTTGCTGTTTGTTTGTTTATTTTTTACAATTCTAATTATTATAATTATTATTATAGATAATAATAATATGACTTTTTAAACATTACACATTTTTATTCAAATCAAAGTGAACTAATACTATACGGAACGATTAAGGATTTTAAGAGAAAAGACATGGCCATATCTTTTATTTCTAAAATTAATTGATATACGATGTATATCCATAATGAAATATTCCCGCTCAAACTATGTTGGTATAAGTTAACTAACATCAAGATGTAGACGGGAATAAAAATCCCTTCCTTGATAAACTAGAGTTTTCTTTGTGCAACGTGCTTCAAATAAATAAATTAGTGAGGTACTGTAAAGTGTACTTTTATTACAACATTTCAAACGTTAGTTTTTAAGCTCTTACCACATGGCAGAACCAACATAGGGAAATAAATAAAAAGAGGACTGTACATGCAAGTTATCTACGGTTTGTCATGAAATTGTACACTTAAATATAAAAAATGAATTAAATCTTAATGTAATAAATATAAAAAAAAGTATGCCTATTCTAAATACTTCCTCTTACTCCATCGTAATTTCAATTTACCTTATCGAACACGCCGTTATATCTTTCAATCATCAACGAACCGATCAGTCTAATTGTTTACATCAATGCGGACGATTTCAGCTCGTAACACGGAATATCTTTATTTGGTATAATTCTGGTAACTATGGTTAGAAAAGTCAGTTGAACTATTGTTTTTTATTTATAGAATGATTTTCGATCCAGATTGCTTAATAATATTATGTAAAATTCAAGTATTACTGTACGACTATTAGGATATGCAATAAAAAAACACAGAGGACTAGAACATGACAAAAAGTAGCGCTGCGTTTTTTTTTTATTATATTGAAAGTAATAGCCAATATAGAAAACGCTAACAGTGGAAGTACTTAGAGTGTGTGATTTGTACAGTGGGAGAACCGCTGTCCGCGCATCCGGTGTTTCCGCGCACCACCGACCTTTAGATGTTGAAGTCAATTTTGGCCAACATAAAACGTTGTGTCAATAAGTTTACAACTTTAACTTTTAATTTTCGAAAAAAAAAATAAATTACAAAATTTGGTGGAGGAATACGTTATTTACTTAAAAAGGCTAAAAACAGCTAATTTGTTTCACCCTATTGGTTCCGAATCCCCCTTTTCAATTATTTTGTAATTTCAATACCAATTTGCGTCATTATATCATTGAAATAATAACTTTCTTTTACCACATGGTTTGTTTTGTAAAAATCTTTCTTTTTAACATTCCTATCCTGGGTTTTCTAGGTCCTGCGCGGACACACCGGCCAATACAATGTTTACGCAAAATTGGGTCAAGCTGTATTCAGGACCCAATATCACATAGTACAGGTCGATTTTCTAAGGTTTAATTAAATTTTCCAAAAGCGTTACACTCAAGCATTCAAAGAGAGTGTTTGCATTTAACTTGTCCATTTTAAAAACTTAGTAGATCTTATGAATTAGTCCAAGGTGCGCGGACACGCCGGCCTGCTCTGTACTTTCAAAAGCAACTCAATGTGTTGTCCGTACATGTACGTTTCTGAAGAATCAAATTGAAAACTAGAAAATATTCATTTCACATTGAGTCCAGCCAGTCAAAGTCAAATCGCTTTAACGAAAAATAAAAACAACACACCTTAGTGATGCTCATCATGATAATTGTGTGCATATACAGAATCATTTGAATATTTTAAGGCATACTTGAGTTATCGTTTAACATATAAAAGTGTGACAGATGGACAGAGTGATTAGTATAGCACCCCCTGACATGAGCAGACAGTTACTGCAAAAAGGGTAAACATAGGAACGTGATTACTGCAGATCCTGATACATCTAACTAAATAAAACCTGAACAATGAAGGCCTATATTTTTTGTAAATAAGAATTTAAGGAAGTATGTGTATATGCTATCCAACAATATATATGATACAGATGATCCCTGCAAATGTAGTCATCTCATATGCTTGGTTTATGTGATTCTAGAAAACAATGGCAGTAGAATACCGAAGGAACAAGGGAAGCGATGACTACAAAACTCGAAGTCCAAAGACATGGCAGAAACGGTAACAGATAAAAACAAAATCAAAACAAGGACGTGAGACAGCTACAATGCACGGAAATAAAAAAGATAACATTAAGAACTAAGGCACTCATAGTGTGAACTCCTCTAGAACATTGAATACTTTCATTGTTCAATGTTTAACTAATAATACGGTATTTGTTGTACAAACCAAAGACTCGGTTTAGTTATTTTTATAGTCAAAATTACTTTGAGAAAAAATTGTCTGCTTCTTTAGAAATCATGCATGTTCCCTTCCAAACTTAGGATTTTTTGCATGTACCCGTTTTTCTCGCTAAGCGCTCTATTATATTGTCTATAATTTCATCAATATTTGATACCAGTCCTGATACGCATGTAGGACCATACAAAAATTATGAAATTTCATAAATAAATGTATAAGAAGGCTTTTACTTCGCATTACTTGAATAGATAATATGTTCATCTTGTAGTGTGGGTTATTGGGTTCGTGCATGTTCTTGAAAAGTACACAGCCGATTTTAATTCTGAAAAAAGAAGCAGATAGCTGATTAATTTATCTTTAGAATGTACGCTTCACTTTTTTACATTAGATGTGTAAACAAACAAATTTTCGTACCTCTTTCGATTACACACACACAGATTTGTGTATTTTTCTTAAATCTAGTCCTAGAGTAGTATTTTCCGCATATGTACTAGTCCTCGCGCGATATTTTCCCCACGTTGGTTAGGCCATGTGCTTAGGTGCTAAGGAAATAGATAGGAAACATTAGTAACTATCGTTTGCTGTAGCCTGATAGCAAATTGTGTTCTGCTAATTGAAACATTTAATCATATACAAAAATAAATATTTCCATGTAAGTTCTAATAATATAAATTTAAATTAACAAAATCCAGAATTTAAAGACCATCATATCTATATATTATTCTAGTCAATGAAAATTTATAGTTTTTAATTAGATCAAGTATTAAAATAAATAGGATGTAATCATAAATATGATATTTATTGGTCGATTTTAAAAACACAGAATTTAAAGAAAGATAACTCTACTACATAACGATCAATAGACAATCAATAATATGTCCGTCTGATACTGAGGAAACGGTGGTGTATGAATATTTGTAGTAGTAACTATCAAAACATGAACAAATCGCTTCAAATCATTAGTAAAAATACGCCTCTTAAATTATGTGTAATCAGATAATTGATCTAGGGTGAGTTAAGCCGATTAAAAGTCGCCAAATACCGAACTATTTCCTACGCCATGACATCGTGATCTGGACCCAAGAACAATTATATATTCTTGAATAGAAAGTACGCACTGATCGGGTATATGAAAAATAATCTGGGACGAAACGGGCCAAAAAAAATTCCGGTTCTGGGTAGAATCCTCCCCCCCCCCCGAAAATCAAATGGTCCGTGCCTTATATCAATATAGAATCTGGACTCGTTATGCAAGTTTATTGAAATCAAGAAGGCGGAGTAGGCGTACCCGCCGGAAAGTTGGACAAAAAACGACCCCTTTCCTGTATAAAAAATGCATATGGAATGCATCCATCCATTATTGGTATTCCGAATGATTTATTCCAAATGGTATGGCTGATTGATAATTATCATCTTGAGATTTACTTAGCCTGCTGTTTTGAAGAAAATCTAAGGAAGTTTCTAATTACATATACAGGGATAGGAATCGCTAAGCATTAAGGCTGGTAAAATGCGTCCAAAATGGCAAAAAAAACCTGCAAAAATATCCAATGGCCAATAAAAAGTCGCATCGGCCATTAATGTTTTCACCCTCCTTTTTTCACTAAAAATCAGGTATATCTTTTTTTTGCAGGTATTTGCTGTTCTAAAAAGATTCCCAGCTCTTAGCATATTTTCTTTGAATACTCTTTGAATACCTTTGAGTCTTTTAATATACACTATAATTCCTTTCACGACCAGTACGTCGCTAGTATCGATCCATACCATTCGGAATAATTCATTCGAAATTCTGCTAATGGTACGGATGCATTCCATTTACATTTTTGAAACAGCAAAGGGGCGTTTTTCCAACATTCCGGCGGGAACGCCCACTTTCATAGTTATGTAAATGTGTTTCTATTGAAATTGTAAAGAGACCCCGCCTTCTTGATTTCAGTAAACTTGAATACTGAGTACAGACCCTATATTTATATAAAGAGTCTGGATGATCGAGACTAGTACGTCGCGAAAACATGTTGAGGAAGTGAAAATTTAATTTTGATTTCCACACGAACAAAGACTATCAAATATCTAAGCGAATATAATATTTATTAATTATTTCAAACTATTTGAGTAATATTTACTTTTTTCAATGTACATTAAGTAAATAAATGTGTTTCAAAATATCTAATTAAGTTTACTATGTTTACCCTCTTTTCCCACTTTCATAACATTCAGAAAATTCATACTGTACCATATCACTTCTATTAAGCAAGATCTGACCAAGTCTCGATCACCCAGACTCTTGACTTTACAAAGTAGAGTTTGAGTTCACTCCAATACAAAGTTTGTTATGCCAGAAAATAGGGATAGTGATTTGATTGGTCCAGAGTGACACACCTCCTACTTAAACCATAGTACAGTAACGCCACCTTTCGGTTACAGACATTTACACGTGGTACTCCAGACGCACTGTTAAATGCTTCTGGATGATCGACACTAGATCTGACCTAGTATAAGAATCGATCAGCCATACCATTCGGAATAAAACAATTCGAAATTCCGATAGTGGATGGTTACATTCCATATACATTTTCAAACCACAAAGGGGACGTTTTTTTTTTCGAACATTCCAGCCGGAACGCCCACTTTTATACCTATGTAAATGAGGTTAATTTTAAATTTTTAAAAGACTCCGCCTTCTTGATTTCAATTAAATTGCATAACCAGTCCAGACTCTTTATATATATATATATATATATATATATATATATAAGGCACGGACCATTTGATTTTCTAAGGGGGGGGGGCTGGGATTTAGCCCTGAACGGGAAATTTTTTTGGCCCGCTTCGGCCCAGATTATTTTTTTATCATGCTTATAAGGGTAGAAAATTTTCTCGGGAAAATATATCTTTTCACATGCCAAGGATGAGAGGAAGATTACTTTTTTTATCCCAGGGTGTAGGCAAGATTTTTTTTCAGCAAAAATCAGAGTCAGTTTTTTTTCTAAAAAATCCCCCCCCCAGAAAATTATAGAGTCTCTGCCTAAAGAGTCTGGATGATTGAGACGAGATCTGACTACGACATTCTTTGGCTACGGATTCGTTTAATGATATTTTGATTAACCCCATTACTGACCAAAGCTGTGGGTCATTACCGGGAGTGTTAAAACCTATTCCACGAT
Organism: Modiolus philippinarum; assembly: GCA_002080025.1. NCBI lineage: Eukaryota > Metazoa > Mollusca > Bivalvia > Mytilida > Modiolidae > Modiolus > Modiolus philippinarum. The sequence continues at coordinate 124,267 of MJUU01009539.1, forward strand.
AACACAAAACACAAATCCAACAACGCCCACTAGGCAAAACCTTCCAAAAGATGAAGTGCATAATAGATTCCTTGAAAGATATGGAATGGTGAAAAAAATCACTAAGGTCTAAGATTATGTTTTAAAATCATATTTTACGCCCGGATGTATTTTTGCTTATGCATCCATCGTTTGTGTACGTGGGGATAAGTCCCTGAACACAACTCCCCAAGACAAATGCTGTACCCGACAGTTTCTTATTCTCAGCATTCTATATGTAGTTAAACATTATACTGTTATTTACCGGGGTTGAGTGGAATAGCCATTTTATTTTGCTTGAGACTTGACTATTTCCCGACTCGTAGCAGAGGGAAATAGTCCAAGACGAAGGAAAAATAAAATGACTATTCCCCGAAATCATCGTGAAATAACTGTTTTATTATACAAAATTAATGATGAAGGAAAAAGAAACATTGATTTTTATATATGTTAAGGTTGCCAAGCATACGACATCAATAACTTCACAGGTGAATAGACATCGGACATGGTCTTTTAACTATTCACCTGTCAATGTACATTTTGAATCAATATGGGTAAATAGGTGATTTTACGTTATAAGATTTTATATAGAAGACATAATACTGAGGTATAATAATTAGAATCATTCTTTTATTGAAAATTTCCAAGTTATCATTCCCGGAAAAGTTGTATACGTCCTCAAATAATCTGTGTTAAATATCCCGGAAATGCAATATATAAATCCACGGAAATGAAAACATTTTTTTCCCGAATATGATATGCCAATTCCCGGAAATGAAAATCCTAGAATGTTCCTGTAAATCAACGCAAAAATCACGGCGAGAAAATTGAAGTCATCACGTTTGTTATAGAGTTTTGATTGTATCTGTCCTTTTTCATTAACTTCGAGATGAAGGTCAAGATATGATACAGAGCTAGGAGTGTCAGTTGCATACTATATTTAATATCAATTGGGTGGATGAGTAGCAGGTTATCATTGAATCGAGGTTTGTTCAATCACAAAACATCTACATAGGGAAAGCTAAAATTAAAGGTTTTGGCTAATTATCTCACTTTCTTCTGAACTAGCCCTTCAAGAAACAGCTTCATAAGATTGTAGAAAAAAGGTCGGCGAAAAGTGGGGCGCAGTTTGTTCTTATTGGAATGCCAGCTCGTGATATCTTTTGTTGTAACATATTCGGATTCCCTTCAAAATTTCTTGGTAGATATATCTTGTCATTCTGGACAATTTTACCCGTCAGATCTGTTAATATCTGTTACGGTTTTCAAGTTATTGACCAAAGACAGCAATTTTCCAATATGTTCTATTTTTTTAGCAACGGCGGCCTGGTTGTTGACCTATGACATAGAAAAATTTATTTTAAAATTGGAAACCCTAGTGATGTTCCAGTTGAAGTTTCGTTCAATTTGGCTTAGCGGTTTCAGAAAAGAATATTTTTGAAAGTGAGTTAACGACGGGCGGACGGACGAAAGACACAAATTGACGACAAAAACTCAACCTGGCATAGACTTCAGTTTTCCAAGGAGAAGTTTTATTGACTAAATGGTATGAATCCAATGTGGATTTTGTATTCAAAAGACCTCTTAGAAACTCTCAATGTTCCCTGTGTCATATATTTGCGAATTTCATAAAAAAATATAAACGACTCGGTTCGGGTTTCTAGAAAATATGACAGAGGACGCTTACTCTACCGGTGCACATGGTTGGTTTATTCTCCATGTTTCTGTTGAAGTCAGAGTCGTCCATTTTACTTTACATTTTTGTGTGCATAATGTTTTTGTTTCTTTACCCTTTTACGTTTGTTTACTGTTCAGTATGGTATTGTGTTTTTTGTTTTCTCTGACTTGTAATATTGTCATACGATTTTCGAGTTTGAATTGATTCTCCATATCATTACAATTGAAGCAATATATTTTTGAGAATAATTCTCAATACAATTAGGGGCAATTAAAACTGGAAATTTTAACTTTCATCACCTTTTAACGCAACTTTTTTTTCTAAAAAATATTTTATTTTGGACATAAACTCACATAGAATTATGATACAACAACATTTATAAATTCAAGACAAAAACATCTATACATCATGTCGATCTTATTTAAATTTAGAAAATACTGAAACTTATACTAATCTACACCATCAGCAGTGTATAAAGTTTATTTCCGTTCGATCAAAAGGAAATCGTTTGTAGTTTAATATCTTACATGCACAAAAACGATACAATTAAGACGTAAAGAGCTTAGTCTTGCCCATTCAAATATTGGTTGAAGTCATGAACCAAGGTCATAACCACAACTTTGCTTCTTCTGGCGTTTCAATGTTATCAAAGTCGTTTATAGTTTTATGAGTAGCATTCTCAATTATCCTACGGAACTCATCAGAACAGCCTCTATGTGATGGCACCAATAAATAACGATCAGAAATCTCGTCTAAAGTTTCGCGGGCACAAGGCAGAGGTAATGACTTATTATCCTTTCCAAACATTACAGGCTGATAAACATGACATCTGGAATTCCATAAGCACCAGCAACTGCTAGCTGATTTCGAATTCTGTGCATGTTCTAATAGTCTCTAAATACGTTTAAATGCTTTTTGATTAGTGGTTAAAAACAAAATTTGAAACATTCAATTTCAACCGGATCAGTATTGCTAAGCATTCCTTCGTCAATCATGTCCATAAAGAAACTACGCCAAAATGTTGTAAAGTGTTGCATCAAGACGCTCCATGTCATTTCGATCATCTGGTTAGCGGTGGATCTGCCAACAAAAACACTTCTGTCCCCTGCCATCCAATCCCTATGGAAGTGGTGTAATGTCATCTGAATTCTATGGATTAGCACATTTTCAGTCCCCGCGTCTGTTCGAATTAGCATTGGTACTATTTTAATCTTCTTCAAATAATCCATGTAAAAGTTAGCAACAATTCTTTTTATTCTTGTTCGAAGAACATGCGGAAAGCCATACAATCTCTCTGGAGAAACCATCTATACAACCATGAATAGATATTCCATAAGGTTTCGGCTTATTATAGCCATCAACATGTAGGCAAAGGTTCGGACCAAGAGAATAATACGATCTTTGTTGAATTCTCTTCCTTGATCGTCTTAGAACTTCATCCCTACTTACTGTATTTAGCAAATGTCTGACCGTTTCCTGTATAACAAATACCCCGCAGTATGTATTTAGCATTTTCCACTTTGCCTTATAACCAATATTGTCGTAACCTCGTAGTTTTAAGAGTTGCTCAATGACAACACGAAGTGGTGTTTCATTAGCATATTTTCAAATGTTCAACCTTATTTTTTGATTCTCTGAAGGGTCCGCCAGCTGATGACAATATTATGGTGTAGTACTAGAAAGCCTAGAATTTCTTTCCATGTGTATCCACACTGGATGTAGTAGGATATAAGATCGTCTCTAGAAGCATCGTCAACCGGATACGGAATGCTACAGACGACAGGTAGGATTATCTGAATAATAACAATACATTATTGTGAATGCAAACAACTGGTATAAGAAAGTTCTTTCCCGTTTCAAAAAAATGAACTCGAATTTCTTTCAAATCGGACAAAGGTTCATCTTTTTGCATATATGGATGGCTATTTTTGAAGTTTGCAATGCCGAACAACTTTCTCATTTATAAGCGTATTCATTTTTTTTCTTATTTAGATACAAATAAGATAAAAAAAGTTTGTTTTAAGAGTTTTTGTTACTTTTTTTTAAACAAAAGTGAAGACTTCATTCAAATATACAATATTTTGTCGAAACGTTATGGAGTAAATGCACATGAGACCATAAAGCATAATCTAATTAGCTGATGCCTCTGACCAATGTGCATGACACAGTCACTGTAATGAATGTGGGAGGATTGCAGAAGGTATAAAAATCGTAAAATAGAAGCATAGAGAATATGCTGGCAAGATTGATAGTGTCACAGTGGTCCCTTTATTTGTCGTTTCTGTCATATGATACATGCAGCATAAGAATACACCTGGACCTTTTTGTAAATTAGAAAAATATTTAAATGGATAGGAGTACAGCCAGAAATTCAGAAGGCTGAGGCTGTATCGCTCACCTTGGTAAGGTCATCCAAGTAGATGATGTGCCATTGGATCAATTTGCTTCAGCAGTTTCAGAGAAGATAGCCAATATATGCCTTTCCCATGGGATCCAATGTTAAAATACATGTATGTCCTGTACTAGCAGCCATGTCTTTAGGGGGATGGCAGTCCAGCTTCAGAGGAGATAGCCAAATACATGAAATATATGTTTTTCCCACAGGGGCCAATTTTAATTAATCTCAAGCCATGTCCTGGGCTGGTGGTCATGTTTTTGGCGGATCGGAAACATTTCGGCAATATAAGAAAAAGAACTTCCATACATCATTCCTGTAAAGTTTATTTCAATTTACTTCATTAGCTTCAGAGGAGATAGCCAATATATGCTAGATGTGGATTCTCAAAAACTCAAAAGACTTGTTAGAATATCTATCTTCTACTGAACTCAACGACTGCAACAGTGTCAAAACATTTGATTTTTTTACTTTCTATACTACTCTTCCACACGATAAGTTAAAGTCAGTTCTCCGGAATTTAATACATCAGTCTTTCTGTACTAAAAAGGGTGAAAGAAGATATTCATATTTAGTGATAGGTAAAGATGGGGTCTATTTTGTTAAACATCACACTATTCACACAAAAAGTATACAGAGGAGGATGTCATTGCAATGCTGGAATTCTAGATTGATAACATATTTGTAGAATTTGGAGCACAAGTTTTCCAGAAGACAATAGGGATACCTATGGGGACTAATTGTGCGCCACTTTTGGTAGATTTGTTTCTTTATTCGTATGAAGCCAGGTTCATACAAGGGCTAGTTCAGAAAAAGACAATAAGCTAGCCAAATCCTTTAATTTCAGTTTCCGTTATATAGATGATGTTCTTTCACCGAACAATCCTCAATTTAAGGATAACCTTCATCTTATATACCCAAATTAACTCGAAATTAAAGAGACCACTGATACACAATCATCAGCATCGTACCTGGACCTTTACCTCTACATTGACAACTCTGGACGTCTGAAAACAAAACTTTACGATAAGCGTGATGATTTCGACTTTCCAATAGTGAACTTCCCGTTTTTGAGCAGGAATATTCCCACATCTCCGGCATATGGCGTGTACATTTCACAAATCATTCGCTATTGCCGTGCCTGTAGTTTGTACAGCAATTTTGTCAACAGAGCGAAATTACTGTCTCAAAACTTATACATCAAGGGTATGTTCAGTCACTGTTGCAATTGTCACTACAGAAGTTTTACGGTCGTCACCACGATTTGACAGACCATTACAATGTTTCAGTTTCACAAATGAGAACAGTTATTTTTGGGTAGATCCAGAGTTTGTTACCGGACTGACTAACACCGACTGTGACAAAACCGGACTTTTCACTGGCAGTGTGACTGGTGCTACGCGTGTAGCAGATCGTGCTTACACTTCCGGAGCACCCGACGATACCTCAGTTTTTATAGGGGTTCACACTGCTAGTGCTTTAGTTTTGTGGCGTTCTTGTTTATTTTTGTTTATTTGTTATGTCTTTGTCATTCTGTCTCAATTCGTGTTTCTGTGAATTGCCGTGATTTTTGATTTATGATTTTAGAACTTCTCCTTTCCCCGTTCTTGCTTCGGTATTCGTTTGCCGATATATTTCACTAGGGTCCAGTGGTAAATAATGTCTTGCGCTGGCGGCCAAGTTTTTTTTTTTGGCAGATTGGAAAAAAATTGGGCATTCCATGCATTATTCCTATTAAGTTTGGTTCAGTTTGCTTCTGATGCTTCAGAGTATATAGCCAAATATCTGCTTTTCTAAAGAGTCCAATCTTGAACTATGTCCTGCACTGGCGGCAATTTTTTTCTTTCGACAGATCAGACAAATAAGAAATCTAAGTAAAAGGCCTTCCATACATCATTCCTTTAAAGCTTGGTTCAATTTGCTTGGTCACGTAAGAGAAGATGGCAAATATATGTTTTCCCATAGGGTCGAATGTTAAACTTTGCCCTGCGCTCGCGGCAATGTTTTTAACGGATCAGAAAAATTTCGGCAATCCAAGTAAAACACCTTCCATACATCACTCCTGTAAAGATTGGTTCAGTTTGCATCAGGAGCTTCAGAAGAGTTAGCCAATATGTTTTCCCATATGGTCCAATCCTGCTGGCGGCCATATTTTTGGGGGATTGTAGAAATTCCGGAAATCTAAGTAAAGAATCTTCCATACATTATTCCCGTAAAGTTTGGTTTAATTTGCCTCAGTAACTCCAGAGGAGATGGCAAATACATGCTTTCACAATACGGAGTCCAATGTTAAACTATGTCCTGCGCTGGCCGCCATGCTTTCAACGGATTGGAAAATGATCGGCAATCTAAGTAACGGGCCTTCCATACGTCAATTATGTAAAGTTTGGTTCTATTTGTTTCAGTAGCTTCAGAAGAGATAGCCAATATATGTTTTTCCGATAGGGTCCAATGTTAAACTATACCCTGCGCTGGCGGCCATGTTTTTGACGGATGGGGAAAATTTCGGAAATGTAGGTAAAGGACCTTCCATACATCATTCCTGTAAAGTTTGGTTCTGCGGTTTCAGAGGAGATAGTAAGAATATAAAAGTCTACTGACGGACGGATGAAGGACGCCAAGTGTTGGCAAAAGCTCACATAGCTTTCGACCAGTTGAGTCTGAAAGGGGATATGATACATGAAGAGGAAGTAGACAGTTTGAAAGATAATGTACTTACAAAAAAACCAAGACAATTCCCATATCCGGTGTCTTCACTGGCATCTGACGCTGCTGTCTGACTGTGGGAACCTCGCGGCAGATATTTCAACTAATTAAAATATCAAATTAAGATAAAATCACACAATATCCCACAGGTATACCCCCTAAAAAACACAAAATGGGGTCCTGAGTAGGTATAAGTAATTAAGAAAAAATAGCCGGAGGTTAAGCGAATAAAAGAATTTCTGACGGGTCTAAAACACAAATGAAAAAAAAATATCCGGGAGTTCAGAAAAAAAAAAACCCTAAAAAAAATCCGCGAGAACTGGCAGAGAAAAGTTCTGTTGGATTTTGGGGGAAAAAAATTACTTTAAAAATTGGAATTACCAAAATACCCTTATTGTGCTATTATTTGTGGTCAGACCGGATATGGAAAAACAGAGGTTGTTCTTGATTTGTTAGAAACATAATATTACCAAGTGTTTACATATATGGTTATACTTTGCCCTACCATTCAATGGAACAAGGCATACAAAAATCGTAAGTGGATTGGTGATGTTACCAATCCAAAAACAAAAAATCTAATAATTGTTAATCCTTTTGTTAATGAAGAAGAGAAGCTACAAGAACTACTAAGAATGTTCTTTAAGAAATTCGCAGGACGCCCAACATTATATATTATAGATGATTGCAGTGCAACAAAAGAATTAACAAAAAAGGGATATGCTGTCTGAATTTGCATTTTCAGGTAGACACTCTGAGCAAACGGTTTGGGTCATTTCACAGAGATATAATTCTGTGTTAAAAGATTAAGAGAACAAACAAAATGGTTATGCATGTTCTACACAAAAGACAGAGGCAGTTTTGATAATTACCTAAGATAAAATGATGTTATTCCTACTTTGGAAGAAAGGCAAAGAATAAAGGAAGAACTTAAAAAAAAGAAACACCGTAAATTAATATTAAAGACAGATCAACCTACTGATTATTGGTTACTTGATTAAGTATTTCTTACGTAATGCTGATACAATGCTTAAGTAATGCTTATACAATGCTTAAGTAATGCTTTAGAAATGCTTAAGTAATGCTTAAGTTATATAACAAAAATAGCAATAAAAAAGCAATAATTAGTAATGTTGAAAAAAATAGCAATAAAAAAGCAATGCTATTGGAAATACTAACAATTACAACAAACACTGCAGTATTATCATTAGTTGGATAGGTATCAAAATATTTTAAAGTTGTTAATCCACCTAAACTAATACAAGACTTAGAGGATGATCCTTTTATTAATCACGCTTTAACTAATACATGTTGTGAACTGTGCTATAGATATAGAATGTATCTTGCTCCTCTTACTGCAATGTTAACAACAGCAAGACATATTGATTTCCAAAAAAAGATGAAAATAATGAAATAAAAAATGACGAGTGAAAATGAAACAAAAGAAGAAACTAAAGAAGAAATAAGAGAATCTAAAAAAAACAACTAAAACACCCAAAACGAGTAGCAGCTGGTAAGAGAGATGCAGAAGCAAGAATCAAAAAGAATAGAAGAAGAAGCAATAAAGAAAGAAAATATCGAACTAAAACAAGCTAGCGCGCGGAGCAGTCCCCTTCAAATGACAAATGATGATGAATATCATGCTTTGCCAACAAACAAAATTCGAACGAAAATTACATGCCATTATGTTTATTAATTGTAGTAGGTGGATTAGGATTATTATATATGTACAATTCAAAACAAGTCTCACCCGTAGCAGAAAAACAAAATATCGAGCCAGTGAAAAAGAAAGAAATTGACCCGTTTGAATTTAATTAATTTAAAAAATTAATATATAAAAATGGCAACACCAAAAGACGGAAAACAAATTGCAAATATGTTATATCATGCTGTAGTGGAAACATTGTTAACAGTTGGATATGCAGAAATAGGTAGAAAGATATTCAAGAGACCAGCATCAAAAGTGGATTTTAATATGAGTGATATTGGAATGTTGTCCATTTGGTGTATTACTTGCAATGACAACAAAAGATATGTTGGTTAAGCAAGGTATTATACCTTCTGATATAATGAAGTAAATTTTATTTTTTTTATAAAAAGGCAAGTGCGATAGCAATGATGGTTGGTGGAGCAATACATACGCTTTTGCATTTTTTGGTAGTAATTATCTATTTTAACATATGGGTAGTAATGCAAATGAAGAGGAAATAGGACATGATAAAGCAATAGAAAAATTAGAAAAAGCAGCAGCAGAATGGAATAAAAGAAGAATTCAAATATTAGATTTTATTAATGAACAATTAAAAAAAGAAAATCATGCTGTTCAAACTTTTGATGATGTTGATCAAGCTATGAGAGGATATTATAATGTTACGGGTAAACAATAGGAGTTACCCTAAAATTCAGTTTTAGATCTTAAACCAGTATTAAGTGATTTTTATACTCCATCAGAAGATCAGAAAAATAGAGAAATTGCATTTGTTATAGGAGGTATGGCATTAACTGGTTTTGTGGCTTGGAAATTAAGATAAAAAAAATGTTGATACAATTTTTAAATCTAAAGATATTATTCCTTTAATAAAAGTTTTTAAAGAAGGGTATAGAGAAATAATAAAATAAAAAAAATAATTTTCAGAACATGGTTTTTCAAAAACATATTCATAAACTTTATCTGGTCTAATAAAAGCATCCCAACCAGGAGGAAATTTAGATTACTTTTTACCTTCGAATTTTTCCATTATTGCCATTTGTTTTGAAGTTAAAGGACATTTTCCGTCATCTTTTAAACAACATAATTGATAACTTGATATCATTATTCTTCCTAATATAACTTTAGCATCAGGATCATCTTTTTCAGTGTAAGCTTCGATCACCATTTTTAAATAAAAGATTTTAATTGATATCCATAAGGAAATTTTTTAATCAGATTTTTATTTTCATAATATACCATTCTTTTATCACACATATAATCATAAGATTTAACTTGTTTAACTGTTTTAAGTTGATGATCTTTTCCTATTTTTATATTAATGTAATTAACAGTTTCATATGATTCAATTTCATTAGTAACTAATTTTATTTCTTTATACATTGTAATTTTTTCTTCTACCTCTGCATTTAATCTAAATCCTTTACAACAGCTAACTATTTTACCTGTATCTAATTTCATAGAATAATCTTTGGGACCCGCAGATATAAATTTTGTTATATAATTAGACATATCTTTAGAGACAATTTCATCTGTTAAATCTCCTAATTTATTTCCTAACATACTTTCTATCTTTAACATGCTTCGGAATCGTCATCTTGATAAATACAAGAATCGATATCGAAATATAATACTCTTTCTTGTAGAATTCATATAATTTTAATCTTGCATGTGCAGTTGTAAATAATACTATATAAACATTTACACTTGGATTAGGTTTAGAGTATTCTTTTTTTTTATATTCGGTAAATACAATATCTTCATCCAGTATCATAATACTAACATCTTCATATTTTTCATTAAATACTATATTGATTATTTGTTCTAGATTAAAACAATATTCTTTTTGGGTAAAATATCTCTCATACCAAAATGTCCCCATAAATTATTTAAACATATTTTAGCTATAAATCTTAATCCTGAATTATACTTAACTTTGTCAATATCTAGATCATATCTATATATATTGTATTTTTGTTTTACATTCTTTATCATTTTTACAGCTTAAATTACATAATCCATTTTTATTTTCTATATGATTTTTACATTTAAGAATATCTTCAATTTTTTCTTCACATCCACATTTCACTGTATAATTACATTTACAACCAGAAGCTTCAAATTTGTATTTCATAAATTTATTAACATACTTATACAAAATTTCTGTTGAAGTATTTTCAAAATGTTCAACTTCATATATTTTTAATAATTTATAACCTTTTTCTACTGCTTAATCAATTTCTATTGTTGACCATGTAGCTACTAATACTCTGTCCTCGTCATTATGATTACATTTTTCATTCTTAATATTTTTGCATTCTTTACAATGTTTTATTGCATGAGATTTATCATTTTTAGATAAAGTAGGATCATTTATATGTGTACATTTAACAGATATTTTGTTCATACACGTTCTGCATAAACCGAAAAGTAACTATGAGTATTATCACTAGTTAATTGTTTATATGGCAACACAGGATGATATAATTCTCTAGGAGGCAATACTTTACATTTCATTATTCCAAAATGCATACCTTTCTTATAATCGACTACAGAAATATTTGTATATGTAATAGGATGACCTATAGGATATTTACAATATTTATTTACTGTAGGATATAAAAAACAAAGGTCTACATATCTACCTTTTAAAGAAGATGTATTATTATACGATTGAATTGTTTCTGTTCTTGCTCCATAAAATGCATCTCTTTTATCAATAGGTTTTAAATATGGATCAACTTCGGGATATTTTTGTTGATCAAACTCACATTCCCAGATAATATGAATATAAACTTTTGGTTGAAAATAATGTTTAATAATTTCCAGTCTTTCTTTAGTTTGATCATATAACTCTTTCATAGTTTTTTATTTCTATCCTTTTTACATATTTCTTCAGGACTATAACATTTTTGGCATCCATGCCAATAACATCCAAAAAATTCATAAATATTATTTCATTTTTTCTATCATAATAATAACCATCAACTTTATAACATTTATTATTAATAAATAATTTCTTTTCACCTCCTCTTTTAGCATTTAGAATCATTATACCATATTCTAAAGAAATATACTCTAACCATTGTATTGATTTTTGTGAATGTATTTCTTTAACTGTAATCTTTTTATGGATTCCAATTATATTTTCTTTTAGAACAAATATTTTAAAAATCTTTGTATAACATTGTGCAATTGTTACACATTGAAAAGGATATATATAGTTATCGGTTATTTTTAAAAATAGATCTCTATATATATTACATCCTTTAGCTAATATTAAAACATCTAATAAACAATAATAAAATATTTCTTTATAGAATTTAAATATAAGATTTAAATAATTAAAATAATTTTCATGATTAAATAATTTTTACCAAACTTCTCTTTATTATCCTTAGTCATAGTATCATAGCCATAAAGTTCTTTATCTGGGTAAATTCCTATATATTTTTGATTTTTATTTGTGTTAAAATGATGTGGAAAATATCCTTTATTTCCTTTAAATCCGAATGTTTTAGGAAAATCAGCTACCCCACATAACGTAAAATAAATAGAATCTATAAATCTTAAATTTATACCTTTTACAAAAATTGCTGTTAATTTGAAACCTGTAGAAATTATATCATGTTCAATTTTACTTTTTTATTAGATACAGGTGGGTACAGACGCAACGTTCCAAAAAGTGCACTTAAAGTGAACTTGAAGTTCACTTGTGAACTTGAAGTTAACTTTTCAAGTGCACTTCTCGTTCTCTAAGCTGTCGCGAAGTTCGCTCTTTTGGAATAGGTAGCTAGTGAAAGAAAGCTGTCCCGAGGATTACTACTTAAAACGAGGTTATCCTATATATATATAGATAGATCGAATTTTAAGCGATAGCCGAGGGAATAAAACTATATTTCCACGTAGCTTTCTTTTGGAAAAGCAAATGCGAAAAAAATACCAATGCAGTTATATATAAAATATTGTTAAATATAAAACATATCAGATAATATTTTCCCGCTTCAAAAAAGATTATAGACGTGTATACTAAATCTTTACAAATGACGAAATAATTCTTTTTTCAAAAAAAAAAAATACTTATTATATCCTTTGAAGAAGTTTTATATGTTACAATATAGCTTTTTGTAAATCTGTTTGAGAAAGTTAGGTTTTCATTATGCGGTTTATACTAAATCTTTACAAATAACCAAAATAATTCATTTTTTAATTTTTTTTAAATGTTTTACTTTATCACATCTTTTCAAAGAAGTTTTATATAAGGTAATTTTTGAAAAAATACACGCGACAATTGAAATAAGCACCAACATATAATATCTTCCACTTTTGGATACATTTTTGACAAAAGATGCATAAATTTGGTATCGCGAGAAAGGAAAACAGCTAAACTGCAAAATATTTCAGTCTTGTCATGTGATTTGGGAAAAAAATACATATAAATGTTGTGTCGCGACAATTGAAATAAGCACCAACATATAATATCTCCCACTTTTGAGGTTATTTTTAACAAACGATGTGTAAATTTGGTAATGCGAGAAAGGAAAAAGGCTAAAATGCAAAATATTTCAATTTTATAAGGTAATTTTGGGAAAAATACATATAAATGTTGTGTCGCAACAATAAATATAAGCACCGACATATAATATCTCCCACTTCTGAGGTAATTTTTGATAAAAGATGAATAAATTTGGTATTACGAGAAAGGAAAAAAAGCTGAAATGCAAAATATTTCAATCTTATAAGGTAATTTTGGGAAAAATGCATATAAATGTTGTGTCGTGAGAATTGAAATAAGCACCAACATATAATATCTTCTACTTCTGAGGTCATTTTTGACAAAAGATATATAAATTTGGCATCGCGAAAAAGGAAAAAAGCTGAAATGCAAAATATTTCAATCTTATAATGTAATTTTGGGAAAAATACATATAAATGTTGTGTCGCGACAATTGAAATAAGCAGCGACATATAATATCTCCCACTTCTGAGGTCATTTTTGACAAAGATGTATAAATTTGGTATCGCGAGAAAGGAAAAAAGCTGAAATGCAAAATTTTTCAATCTTATAAGGTAATTTTTGGAAAAATACATATAAATGTTGTGTTGCAACAATTGAAATCAGCACCGATATATATATTATCTCCAACTTTTGAGTACATTTTTGACAAAAGATGTATAAATTTGGTATTGCGAGAAATGAAGAAGCCTGAAATGCAAAATATTTCAATCTTATAAGGTAATTTTGGAAAAATACATATAAATGTTGTGTCGCAACAATTGAAATAAGCATCGACATATAATATCTCCCGCTTCTGAGGTCATTTTTTATAAAGGATGAATAAATTTGGTATCGCGAGAAAGGAAAAAAGCTGAAATGCAAAATATTTCAATCTTATATGGTAATTTTGGGAAAAATACATGCGACAATTGAAATAAGCACCAACATATAATATCTCCCACTTTTGCGTTCATTTTTGAGAAAAGATGCATAAATTTGGTATCGCGAGAAAGAAAAACAGCTATTAAGCTGCAAAATATTTCAATCTTATAAGGTAATTTTGGGAAAAATACATACAAATGATGTGCTGCGACAATTGAATTAAGCACTGGCAATTAATATCTCCCCCTTTTGAGGTCATTTTCGAAAATCGATGTATAAATTTGGTATTGCGAGAATTTTTTTTTTGAAATTACATATAGGAGTTTCCGTCGTGACGTCACAAGCTTGAAAAATTACCTTTGGTTGACAAGAAATCGTAGTCACTGATTAGGGTCATAAAAATGTCATTTTAATTTACCTGTTGAGAATTTGTTATTTAAGATAAATGGATAATTCTTTTTGATCTCAATTATGGAATGTTTCCATTTTTACAGGATGTCAAAATTTTCACCTTTTTATTTTAAATATCTATAAAATTAGCGTATTTTGTAAACCATAAAATTTTTCGTAACTTTCACATTTTTGAAATTCACTTGAAAACATATTTGTCTATTTTTATTAAAGAGTAAATCGGTAGAAAAAATATGAATAGCTCAATGTTTAACATGCATTTTACAGATCCAAAATCGTGCATATAATAAAAAAGTTATCAAAGATTAAAAATTCTATAATTCTTCGGCTTTGCCAATCAAAAATGTCAATTTGCATATGTAAATTAGATTTTGTGACGTCACTAATTGGATTCGCGGAAACTCCTATTAATTTAATGTCTCAAGCATGAACATAGGCCTCGATAAAATACCCTTTTTGAATGATTTATGAAGAATATAATGTGACGTAAGCATGGAATGTATAAATAAAATAAAAGAACGCTATAATCTATAATGGAATTTTGGTTTTAATTGATTATAAAAATAGATTAAAAAGAGAGTTAAGTTGTCGAGTTTTCATACTTTTTGCTTAAAGTTAATTTCGTCATATTACTATCACGTGTTTTGAACTGACCAATCGCTAAGAGAAATCCAAAGCTGCCACGAAGTTCACTTCAAGTGCACTTTGCGATTACTCCCGCGATCGCATCTCCTTTTCAAGTGCACTGGAAAGTGGTCACAAGTTCACTCTAGGCTGTCATGGAATCACTTTCAAGTGCACGCGAAGTGCACGTGAGGAACGCTTTTGGAGTGCACTTGGATGGACTGTTGCGTCAGCACCCAACTGTATCCTAGAATTGGCTGGATATCATATCCTCTACTATAATGTGAAATGAAAGTGTAGTTTTTAAATTTATCTTTTATAAAGTATTTACAAAAATTATCTATTACAGAATCATATTCACTTTCTATCTTCTTCACATCTTTAAAACAATTATCTAAATCTACTTTAGATCAATCTATATCATCAATATTAAAATCACATGGATATATTTTTATATAGTTCTTTTTAAAACAATAGATATGTTTTAAATAATAAGCTATACAAAAGTTCATAACATGTGTTCCTGTTTCTTGATTAGCTTCAAAATCAAAATAAATATATTTATTAATTTTTAGTTGTTTAGGTACTAATTGTTTCATATAACATAAGTGTTATTCATTATTTTCCCTATATTTTTCATAACATATTAAACATATTTTTTCACCAGATGTATGATTTTTACCTGTATATGTTACAGTTCTCACAAATATGTTGTTTTCTGATACTTGCTTCTGTATCATTACATGGATGTTGTTCAGTAAAACCTATTAAACATGTTTTACAAAATCTGCGTTTAGCTAAAAATCCTGTTATGTTAGTTATAACATCAAAATGTTCGTTATCGTAATATCAATATATTTGTTCATTATATTCTTCATTACAACTATATAAAATATTTTCAATATTATTTGATGTAAAAACAAGTATCCTAATATCAAGATAATTTTCAAATATTTTTAAATCATCTAAATCATTACCTTCTTCTTTTATATTTACATTTGATTTTTCATGTAAATCTATGGCTAATCTTTTTTGTAATGGTCGACTCTCTTTGATGTTTTAAAACAACGGCAGTAGAATACCGAAGGAACAAGTGAAGCGATGACTACAAAAATCGAAGTCAAAAGACATGGCAAAAACGGTAACAGATAAAAACAAAGACAAAACAAGGACGTGAGACAGCTACAATGCACGGAAATAAAAAGATAACATTAAGAACTAAGGCACTCATAGTGTGAACTCCCATGAAAACCAGGGGTGACATTTAATTGAGAATTTGTAAAATTTTCTAATAACTTATGAGAAGATAAAGCAGTTACAATTGCTCTTGCTAAGCATATTGTATCATTATTTTTATTTGAATAATACTTCTTTTATTTATTACATTTAATATTTTTAGAGCATCTTTACCTTTTCCTTTTCTATTGGTGAAAATAGTAACTTCAAAAATAACTTCTTCTAAATTAAGTTCTTCTGCACTGTTTAATAATCTTTCCATTTGATCCATGAATAATTGTCTAACTGTATTATATGTCTTATAGGCCAGTTTTAATGTTTAGTAAGTATACTTTCATGAATATGTACTATTTTAATTCTTCCATTAGGGAAGTTTTTTTATAGAATAGTCTATCATATGATCAAATGCGTTCAAAAATGATTGACGTGTTTCATCTTTTAAAATAATTTTATAATTAAATACATAAATACTTAATTAATGTTTAAATTCTTTTGTCAAAACAAGTTTATATGAATCTCCTCGCTAGGATAACATTTTATCCTTTTTTGCCTCCATTTTTTAAGAAAACAATTTTAGCTATTTAAAAATGGTGCTTAAAAATCTAACAAATAAATTAGCAGATGAATTACATCATAGAGTTATAAAATGTTTCCCTAAAAGACGTGTTTATGTAAAGTCTGTAGATCAGAGATGGGCAGTTGATTTGATAGATATGCAAAAATATTCAAAATAAAATAAACACTATAAATATTTATTAGCAGTTATAGATGTATTTAGTAAATATGGTTGGTTAATTCCGTTGAAAAATAAAATAGGAGTAACAGTAATTGAAGCAATTAAAATATTATTTAAGGAAAGAAAACCAATGTATATTTGGTCAGATAAAGGATCAGAATTATATAATCGACAAGTAAAAGAATTGTTAAAAGATAATAACATAAAGTTATATTCAACTGAGAATGAAGAAAAATCTAGTGTAGTGGAACGCTGGGTAGGAAGAATGAAACAACATATGTTTAAATATTTTACTTCCACTGGAACATTTAAGTATTATGATATTTTACATAAATTAGTTAAAATTATAATAATACAGTACATTCTTCAATTAAAATGACGCCCGTTGAAGCAAGTAAATTGGAAAATGAATTAACAGTGTATGCAAATTTATATCCAGAAAAAGAAGAAAAAAATAAAAAAAAAATAAATTCAAAGTAGGTGATAGAGTAAGAATAACAAAAAAGAAAAGTCAACTTGAAAAGGGTTATACGGCTCGATAGAGAAGAAAATATTTGTAATGGGTAGATTAAATACATAACAACCAGGCAAATATATAACAGTGGTGTAATTTCATTTTATTCAAATCTATGACAGTGGTTTAATTTCATTTCATTCAAATTTCTAAATTTAGTCTATTCATTGATATAAATAGCTAATACGCAATACGCTTGGCTTGTCATTTTAATTCTAATGGAGTAGTAGTCTATTTAAAACTCATGTCCTATTAAATAGCATATTGTAATCAATATGTCTTCAGAAATACACTCACCAGGAACAAAAATCAATGAGATGTAAACTGGCTATTTATTGATAATCTAATAAAGTAAACTGCTCGCTTAAAGGGAACCCGTTCGGTTCGCTCGCTTAATAATTGACTTCACTAAATCTTCCATCTTCAAAATTAATTTGTGAATCTTGTATAACAAAACGATAAACATTTTTTGGTTTATCAGCTCCTGCTGTTTTCGTAATTTAAATTGTAATACTACCTTCAGATGCATTTTCAATTCTTCTACCTGAACCGTGTAGTGAGTTATCATCTGTTGAACGTAAATCTAACAATAAAGCATAATTATCTGTTAAGTATTTTTCTAATGTTGTATAAGATAAACATACATCTTTTAAAACTGTGCCTGTTGTTTTGTTTCGTTTCGAATTCAGAGCAAAGAATTTATTTATCTCATCCCATTGTTGATATGCTTTCATTTCTTGACTGTATAATTGATTTGGAACACCTTCTATTGTCATTTCTACTTTTGTTATTGTAGGATTATAATAAGTTTCAGTGCTTGTTCTTTCAGGGTCTTCGAATAACATTAGAATACCTTTCATACTTCTAGCTGGGACATTAAGATTAATGTTCCAGAGTGTATCAGATTTGTTTTTGGTTATTCTTCTATGTCTTAATATTCTGTCATATAAGATAACCATTTTACCATCAACTTGCTGTCTTATCTGTCTTGCTTATTCAATGTCAGAAACCATATCAAATTCTAAGCAAATGTTTTTGATTTTATAACTTGCATCTACATCTGTTGAATGAATAACTTTGTTGTAGTCGTTGAACGTAAGTTCATATTCAAGTCTATCGCCAAGACCTGATTGATAAAAAGGCGTGTGAACTTCTAATAGTTCAAAGTCAAGTGGAAGGCAAAATCTATTTTTATATGCATCTGCTACGGCTTGGTCTCCTACATTTGTTGCTTTATCTCCTGCTCCAACTCTATGTTTTAACATATTTGGTTTACCAATTCCCTATTATACCATATTTGTACGTTCAGTTGTAGTTTTCCATAAATCAACATAACAATAATAAATATCACTATCATCAATTGACATATTTTCATTCCCACTTATACGAATAACTAAATACCGAAGTTACTGTAAATTTGCTTTCTGCATATGCGCATTTCGAATTGTTGTTTTTTAACTGTTGCTCTTCCAATGTTTTGATATATTGTTGAATTTGCATCTTTAGATTCAATTTCTATTTCAAAAGCTAATCTGGTTGTTCCAGGAACAATAACATCACTACTACTTAGATTAGGAAATCTCACTAATAACTGTTGATTTTTGTCAATAGTTGAAGGATTGTTAGTTATTACAACACTTTGACGGATACCCTTCACACCACGGGTTTCTCTTATTTTTCTGTAAGGGTTTAATTTTTCTCCGTAGGCCGACATTTTTAAGGATTAAATATGAGTTTATAAAAATAATTCAATTACCGCTGATACTAAAGTATCGATACATCCAGAATTATCAAGCTCATAAATGAAACTTATTCTATCTCCAGCCTCAACTTTTAAAAGTGTTTTAAAGTTAACATATTCATAAAGATTTTCATCTGAACCTATTACATAACCAAATTTCTTATTACCATTAACACTCACTATGGCAGATACAAAATCTTTGTTTGTTTTAAAACTTGCTAAACTAAGACCTAATATTTGACCTGGATAGTTCATTATAAAATCACCACCACCAACACCAAAATTAAACACTTGACCAGTCACCAATGGACCATAATTTCCAGCAAATATACATATTGTTTTTCTGTCTTGTATATTTTCAATTTTATTGTATAATACATTATGATTAGTTTTCATTACTTGAATCTCGTTCTCCATCTTTTTTATTTCCTGAATTCTGTTGTATAATAATTCATTATTAATATTCATTACTCGAATCTCGTTCTTCATCTTTGTTATTTCCTGTATAAATTCCGATTCATCTACATGTTTTTAACACCAAATATACTCATCTTTAATAGGTAAATTTTAGATAATTTCTAAAACACAATTAATTGGCAAACTATTAATTATCTTGTTGTTATTTTCATCTCTAATTTCTAGTTTCAATTCTGTTATAGCATCATTTACCAAACGCTTATTTTCCGGATCCTCAAATCTCGCTGTTATAACATCTCCAAATTCTTTATTCTCGACTGGAATAACAGCCAATAATGTACTCGGCGCACCATCAAGATAATTATAAAAAGTTTTAACTTGTTCTAAATGTACATACAATGATTTATAGATAGCAAAATCAACGGGTCTGTTTCCATGATGTTTTTCATTAGGCGCGAATAAACGTATATTCCTAAATCCTAACATATTTTTCAAACTTTTACTAATCTTTAATTCAACAGGCGTGGTTAATAAAGCAATACCGTTTGTTTCATTTACGGATAATGCATTTTTTTTTTCTTTTTGAAATTCATCCGCTTTTTCTTGAAAACTATAATAACCATCTATAAATTTTAGAGGTCTCTCTCCAGTCTTTCGTATATTTTCATCTGAAATATTATGCCAACCTACGCAATATGTTATATATTTTAAACCTACACTTTTATTTCCCTCTCTGTTATCAATATAAGTAAATACGTTTATTGTTTTATTAATATTTGAAATAGTATGGTACATTTTTAAGGTTTAAAAATGAAGATAGAATCTAAATACAACCCTACTGCATCGCATAACCCTCACACTAAATATTCTGAAAAAGATTTAAATCTTGTCAAACAAACAATATTTGTAAATCAAAAAGAAAACTTCAAAACAATTTTCCCTGATTTATTTCAAAAATATCAAAACCCACCATATCACACCAACGAACCATGGAATACATGGATTCATTCTTCGTTTGATTGGCGGCAATGTCAGTTAAACTTTGCAGTCTGGTGTGCTAGTACATGATGTGGTATTTTTTATGAGGATCATATACAAAACACTTCAAATCTTACCCAAACGGTTTATATGTTTCATTTATATTATTGTATTGCAAGAACCTTAAAAGAACTTAAATCACCATTACCAACTGATTCTTCTTTTTGTTATTACAAAAATCCCTATGACAAAGCTGCATATCAAAAATTATGTGATGAATTTCAAATTTCTCGTAATACAGATTGGAGACAAAAATTAGAAACAGCTTGTCATGGTTTAGGAAGTTTCACCCAATACTATAAACCAAGTGCTGAATATAGAATGAATCATTCTCAGAATGGACCATAATTAAATATAAACGATTTAGTTAAGCATACAATAGATATAAATATGGCTTGGACAACATTTATACTAGACAAATCAGAAGGTTTTACAAAAGTAGGCATAGAACGTATTAATGAAAGTATTAGAACGTTTGTATGGGCTTTATTAGGAGCACAATATCAAACACGAGTAGATATACTAAAAATAGGTACAGGATTTGACGCTCAAAAACAATTCTTAGCAAACGTTCAAGATGCTATTAATAGTCCCATAGATTTACCCTCTCAGATATCACATTATCAAGATGTTCTTAAATACGCTAGAAGCAAGGTTGATTATGTTTATGGTATTGGGTTATATATGTCTTCAAGTGATATGAGATTACAAATTGGAACAATTGTTGGTTATAATAACAAAACTGTAATCGCAACAAAAAATCAAAAACAAGACTTTAATGATAATATTAATAATAAACATGTTGAACAAGTTTCTCATTCTTTAAATAAATTAGATGGAACAAAAACAAAAAATCTCTACCAGAATCTGTTCATGATATACCGAAGTCTTCCAGTGCAATACCTGATAAATTTGTTCAAGATAAACAATCGAATATAGAACATGAAGAAAATAAAACATCATTAATAGTTGGGGGTTTTGGTATTTTTTTTATTGTTTATGAGATTTAAAATTTAAATATTATGTTGCAGAGGTATAAATTAATCCAACAACAAAAAGAAGAAACACTGTTAAATCATTTCCAAACCAAGAAACAATTTCTCCAGTTGTTGATAAACCAAGACGCAATAGAACCAATAATTCCCGGCAAGGCTGCTGCTGCTTTTCCTGCAAGATTAGCTAATTCTTTTCCAAGATTTGATAATTGTTTTTTTTTATCCAATCTTTTGCATCTGTTTTTTTCTGTAGGAGGTGGGGGGTTACTTCCACCATCAGAAGGAATAATTGCCTCAACAATTACACCAATAATCATCCCAAAAGCAGTTAAAACACTAACTATTGTTATTTATTGTTCTCTGAATAATGTTCTAATTCTTTCACCTAATGTAGTGTCTTCGTTTAATATTTTGTGTATTGTCTGTTTAATTCTATTTATTTGATTACGTAGTTTATATCTATTAGTATTAAATGCCTCTAATATTCCACTTCTCTCAATTTCCAAATCTATTATTCGATTACTTATTATTTTTATTTCATAATCATCATTGTCTTTTTTAGCTTGTTCTAATTTAAATTTTTCCTATTCTATTTTATTATGTACTTTTCTTAATTGAGAGTTTTGAAAAAATAATTTGTTCTTTATTTGTTGTCATTGCTTTCATTACACCATCATATTCTCTTTTTGGAATATTTTTCATTTCTTCATTTATTTCTTTCACAAATGTGTCCGCATTACTTGCTGTTTCTTATAGTTCTTGTACTTCTTGTTGGGAAGTTATATTTTGTTGAGGAATATCTATATTATCAATTTTATTTTTTGCATTTTGTACAGCTTTGGTAGCTTTTGATTTAGATGAATAATTGCTTAAATTTAACAAATGAAAAGAAAGAATGTTTAGAAATTGTTAAAAACGGGGGGTCTCTAAATGAATACTTAGAGGAAAAATTTTTGATATACTTAGATGCTAATAATTTGTATGTGTGGGCAATGTCCCAAAATTTGCCCATCAAAGATTTTAAATGGGAAGAAAATCTCGATTACTATAAAAATATACCAAAAGGAAGAGGATGTATAAATGAGTGTGATTTAGAGTATACAGATGAATGTAAAAATAAAACAAAAAAATATTCATTGGCACCAGAAAAAAAAGAACAATTATCTCCTTATAAATTAAATTTATTGGGAGATAAAACATTATGTAAAGAAGAAAAACTATTCTCAACTTTGAACGATGAAAAGAGATATATTATACATAATTCAATATTAAAAAAATATATATTAAACTAGGTTTGAAAGTTACAAAAGTCTACATAACAATTTCTTTCGAGAAATCAAATTGGTTAAAACCACATATAGATTATAATACTAACATGAGAAAAAAGCTAAATCGGATTTTGAAAAATATTTTTTTTAAATTAATGAACAACAGTTTCTATGGAAAAAACTCTTGAGAATATAACTGGAAGAAATGAAATAAAATTATCTACAAATAGGGAAGAAATAAAGAAAATATTTAGATAAACCAAATTTTAAACTCAATAATATTTAATGATAATTTAGTAGCAATAGAATTAAATGTAACTTTTCTTATATTTAATAAACCTATTTATATAGGACAAGCTATATTAGATTTTTCAAAATTAACAATGCATAAATTTGACTACAATACCACCAATAAACTATGGGAAAAAATGAGCTAGTAGTATCCGACACCGATAGTATCTTTATAAAAGTTGAAACAAAAGATATCTATAAAGATTTGCAAAAAAATATAATGAATTAGATACATTTAATTTTCCCGAAAACCACCCATTATATTCAATAAATAATAAAAAAGTAATTGGTAAATTTAAAGATGAATTAAAAAAAAAAATATGAATTAAAAAGTATTTTTACGAAGTAAAGCATATTCATTTACATTATCAGACTTAAGTGTAGAAAAAAAAATAAAAGGAATTGGAAAAACTACGATAAAGAAAGATGTTAAATTTAATGATTATAATGATTGTCTGTTAAATAAAAACAATTAAAATGAACAAAATGTATGCATTAAACTCTAATAAACATGACATGTATGTTAATGAAGTTAATAAAATAAGTATGAATCCATTTGATGATAAAAGATATATTTGCCAAAATGGAATAGATACACAACCATTTGGAATGTAAAAACAATAGAAAATCAAATAATATTTTTTTTTTTTATATTTTATTTGATTTTAAACTTTAATCAAAGGAATACATTCGCTTGCAAAGTATCTCAATTACCATGCAACAAAACCAGTTAATACCATACCTCCTATAAAAAATGCAATTTCCATATTTTTTTATCGTCTGGTGGATTATAACAATCACTTATATTAGGTTTAGATGGTAATGGAGCTAATTGTTTACCAGTAATATAATAATATTCTTTCATAGTTAATAATATTGTTTCATTGCTTGATCAACACTTTCATAATTACTAACAACATGTCTTTCTTTTTTTAATTGTTCATTAATAATATTTAATCTTTGAGTTCTTCTTTTAGTGCAATAAGCTGTTTCATTTTATAACTTTTCCATTGCTTTATCATGTCTTATTTTTTCTTCATCTCAATCTTTTTTTCTTTATAAGTGAAAATAAATAACTTCCACCGGAAAAAGCTGCACCATTTACACTTGCCCAACCTAACATCATTGATATAGCACTTGCAATTTTATTTTACTATATTTCAGGTATAATACCTTGCTTAACCAACATATCTTTTGTTACCATTGCAAGTAATATACCAATGGATAATATATCAATATCACCCATGTTAAATAGAAAAAAAGAAGGGAAACGGGGAATGTGTCAAAGAGATAACGACCCAAAGGGGAGTAATAACAACTCAAAGCCACAATAAGATCTTCAATGAACGGTGAGAAAACCCCACACCTAACGGCAGGTCGGAATCGGCCCCTGAACAAAGTGCAATCAAGTCCAGCGAAATAAACATCATCCACTTTTGGTGCTGGTCTTTTGAATATCTTTCTACCTATTTCTGCACATCCAACTGTAAACAATGTTTCAACACCTGCTTGATATTACATGTTTGCATTTTGTTTTTCATTTGTTGCCATTTTTATATATTTTTTTTCGACCGGATTAAATCCATTTCTTTTTCCATATATTCTTTTTCATATTTTCCCTTATTTCTTCTTTTAATTCTTTTTCCATATATTCTTCTTCATATTTTTCTTTTATTTCTTCTTTTTTCTCTTCCAATGTTAAGAATCTTGTTTTATAAAAAATCAAATAATTCTAAAAAACTATTAATATAATGCTGAAGAAAAAACACATGTGCAACTAAATCAATTTTAGCTATTCTAGACATTTTTAAAGAATTAAAATTAGTTAAATTCAAAAGGATCGACTGGAAGGATTTCTTTTTCTTTTCGACCGAAGGTGGGGAGCTTTTTGAGCGGATGCGAGTTGCTCTGTTTTTCTTATACTGTTTCGACCGGAGGGAGACGGAGTTTATTTATTTATTTTTTTTTATCAAAAATTCTATTCCTGAAAATAAATCAAATTATAACATGTGATGAATTTATAGAAGATTCTATTTTTTTTCATTTTCACTCCTAACAAAATCTATATTTTTGTTATTGATTCCCCTTCATTATTTTTTAATTTATAAATTTCTTTTTTAATTATTCTTCTTCTTTTTTCTTAATTCCGTTTTTAACTTTTTTTTGCTTCCGCACCTTTTTTACCAGCGGCTATTTTTTTGGGTCTTTCTTTTTCTCTGGGGAATGTCAAATATGATTTCATCATCACTCATTTTGTATGTTATTTTTTTGCTCCGATTCGACCTGAGGGAGATCTTTCATCATTACTAAGGAAAGTTAATATTGTTTGCTGTTGTTAATATAGCAGAAAAAGGAGCAAGATACATTCCATATTTATAATATAAATCACAACATGCAGTTGTTAAAGCATGATTTATAAAAGTATCTTCCTCTAAGTTTTGTAGTAGTTTAGGTTTATCAATAACATTAGAATACTTTGAAACATCTATAACATATAAGTTAATAAAAAATTTCATCAAGTTTTAGTCATGTGTACAATTTGTTCAATTACTTTTATCTAAATTTATGTAAATTCTAAAACCTAAGGAAGAACTCCCCCATCGTAGTTTTGTCCTTAGCTGTATTTGATATTACTAGTTATTCGGATTTTGCTTGGTTTTATGCATTTTAAACATTTTTTGAAATTATGGATTTCCTTTGTTTGGGTTCTAGTGCTGCTGATGAGGAATTAATTTCCGAAATGGCCATACAGCTCATTAAAATTATTGCAGCTGGAGTTGACATATGTGTTATGGCCTCATGTTCATTTACTCCATATCCTTTCGTAAAATATTTAATACAGGAGTTTGTCTTTTATTGCAGTGTGGATTTGGTAAAACAATTCCCCGTGGTAGAGATGTATACTCTTTATTTTTCTTAGATATGGTGTACTTGTACATGAGATAATATCTCATGTGTACACTTTGTTCAATTACTATTATCTAAATTTATGTAAATTCTAAAACCTTAGGAAGAACTCCCCCATCGTAGTTTTGCCCTTAGCTATATTTGATATTACTAGTTATTCGGATTTTGTTTGGTTTTATGCATTTTAAACATTTTTTGAAATTATGGATTTCTTTTGTTTGGGTTCTAGTGCTGCTGATGAGGAATTAATTGCCGAAATGGCCATACAGCTCATTAAAATTATTGCAGTTGGAGTTGACATATGTTTTATGGTCTCATGTTCATTTACTCCATATCCTTTCGTAAAATAACTCCTAGTTTTGTTTCATATTTACAATATTATTTATTCATTTGTTCTGTTTTCATTGTATCAATGATTGAGATTGTTAAATCTTTTCAAAGATATTGCTTACTATTACCACCAGCAACAATAGATAATAATCTTTCACGTTTTTTATATGAGATGTCTTTTTTTCTTCGGATAAACTACCATCGTTCTTTTGATAATTCTCCAGCATCCATTTCATAAAAGTAAATATTGCTATTTTTATATTAGCAGTACTAAAGAATTACTTAAGCATTGCTTATAATTGCTTAAGCATTTATGAAAAAGAAAGGAAATGGGGTAAATGTCAAGGAGACAACATCCCATATTCAGGTTAAAACGACCAAAAACAAAACATCTAGGAGTCACCATATGGTCTTCAACACAGTGAGGAACCTCACACCATATAGTAAGCCCTAAATGGCCCGAAAAGGTAAAAAAGTGAATAAATCAATGGAAACAAACCACATCCAACAACCCAAATATCAAGAAACCAAAATTTCATAAGAAGACAAGGACAAGCCAACGACCAACACATTCCTGACCTGGGACAGGCGCAAAAACTGCGGCGGGGTCAAACCCGCTCTCTTGGATCCAAACCCGCCCCCTATGTGTGGCGAATGGCTAAAAACAAACACACAAACAGCATTTCTCAAGCACTGCTTAATCAATTACCCAATAACCAGTAGGTAGGTCTGTTTTTAAAATTAATTTACGATGTTTCTTTTTTTAAGTTCTTCGTTTATTCTTTGTCCTTCTCCTAAAGTTGGAATAACATCATTTTCTTCTACATGTTTATGAAAACTAGTTCTGTCTTTTGCATAAAACATGCATAACAATTTTGTTTGTTCTCTTAAATCTTATAAAACAGAATTATTTCTTTGAGAAATAACCTATGTTGATTGTTCTGCGTGTCTTCTTGAAAAAGCGAATTCAGATAACATATCTTTTGTCTTTGTTAGTTCTTTTGTTGCACTACAACCATCAATTATATATAATTTTGGATAACCAGCATTTTAAAAAAAAAAGATATTCTTAGTAGTTCTTGTAGTTTTTCTTTTCCATCAAGAATAGAATTTTTAATTATATTTTTTTTTGTTTTTGGATTTTTAACACCACCAATCCACTCACGATTTTTGCATGCTCTGTTTCCTTGAATGGTTGGGCAAAGTATAACTATACATCTAAACAGCTGACAATATTTTTTTCTAATAGATCAAGAACAAACTCTGTCTTCCCACATCCAGTTTGACCACATCTAATAGCACAATGGGGATCGACTGGATCAACGGCAGTAGAATACCGATGGAAGAAGGGAAGCGAAGACTACAAAAATCGAAATCCGAAGACAAAACGGCAACAGAGAAAAACAAAGACAAAACCAAAACGTTGGACAGCTACAAGCACGG
Source organism: Modiolus philippinarum (assembly GCA_002080025.1). NCBI lineage: Eukaryota > Metazoa > Mollusca > Bivalvia > Mytilida > Modiolidae > Modiolus > Modiolus philippinarum. The sequence continues at coordinate 152,100 of MJUU01009539.1, forward strand.
AGATAAAAAGACGACATTAAAAACTAAGGCACTCATAGTGTGAACTCCCATGAAAACCGGGAATGACATCAGGTGCTCCGGAAGGGTAAGCATGTCCTGCTCCGCTAGCGGCACCCGTCACAATATCAGTGAGTCAATCCAGAGTCGAGCCAACGATTTTTATCAATAGTTGAAGAGTTGTTAGTTATTAATACACTTTGTCGAATTCCTTTTACACCTAGAGGTTCTCTTAATTTTCTGTAAGAATTTAATTTTTCTCCGATATGACACTTTACTTAATTCCATTTTTTAAGGGTTTTTAATTTTTCCGATATGACACTTTACTTAATTCCCCTTTTTAAGGGTTTTTAATTTTTCTCCGATAAGACACTGAATCAAAGTCACTGAAGCATGAAATGTAGGTCAAAACAACCTAATTATCAGTGATTTTGGCAGTACTCATCAGGGCAAGTAATTTGACGAAAACTTATTTTCTTATAATCTGTAGTTGTTGAGAAATGGACTTTTACGCAAAACTTAATCAAAGTCACTGAAGCATAAAATGTAGGTCAAAACCATCTAATTGTCAGTAATTCAGGAAGAACTCATCAAGGCAATTGATTTGATAAAAAAAAATCATTTTCTAATAATCTGTAATTGTGGAGAAATGGACATTAATGCAAAACTTGACCAGAGTCACTCAAGCATGAAATGTAGGTCAAAGAGTCAAACTACCTTGTGAACTCAGTAGTACTATCGAATATCTACCCATTGACCCACTATTATTGTTCTACCTCTTAAAGTTTCTGATCAATGTACTTATATGCAAAACTTGACCGGACGGAAGGACGGACAAGGGTGAATGAAATAAAAGGGACAACAGGAAACACCTACAATGGCTGAAAATTGTAATTACATGCCACAATATGCTAGGGAGATAATACACAGGAAAAACACACATAAGACAAAAGACAAACGTAAACAACTTTAGGAACAACTATATAACACTATTTGACCATTCCATATTTGTGGGCGTTCAGAAAAATAACTCCCAAGAGACATAAAAAAAATTAGATCCTCATACCTCTATGAAAATGTTAATATACAATGTACATGTTGTTTTACAAACTAGAATTTTGAAAACATGTTTTCCTCCCGTTCTAATATTAATTTCAGAATTCAGAAATAATCTCATAAATTTCACCAAAGGATCTCTTGCCTAGATATCCAATAATTGTCAAGAACATTGAATGGAAAATGTCAGTTCCTTGCTTTTTTAAAGAACCTTTTCCACCATGTTTTGCATCACGTCCTTTAATCTTACAAAGAAAACATATTGGTCTGAATGTTGAAAAAGATTTGAGCTACTCTGATATATAGTCATCCGAAGTTTCTAACAAATCTTCCATCATGCCACAGTAAATACAGCATGGTGGCAAAAATGATCTAACAGTTGAACTATAGTATGCCGTTTCAGTTTCGCTAGTGCACAATAACCTGCTCCTTGTTACAATTCCATAATCTTCTGGTAAACTGTCGCCACAAACAAAAGTTTCTTCTTCTTTTAAACGTCTCAAAATTTCATCTTATGAATGAATGAAATAAATATTTGTATTTAACATAAATACAGAAAAATCAAGCTATTAAAATGATAGACTACAAAATTCCTTACATCAAAAGAAATTAGCCAGCCAGGTTTTATTCGATGTTGATGAATGTTCTATTGTTTCTACCAAGTTTTGCCAGGCAATGAATAAGTTTGTTATAATTTTTTAAGAATACTTGGCAATTATACTGTTGTTTGTAAATTATAGGTCTGTTTTGAAATTTCCGCTCATTATTGATTGCACGATGGTAACTTAAAGACAATACACACAACAACATTGTTCCTGAAGTGTGTATCCTCTTCTCTTGTGGAATTCTTGTTTTGCCATATTCTTACACTCTTCATCATCCTTTGGCTTATTGATTCGGTATACTTTTGCAGACGTTTCCTTTGCTTGATCACTGTGTATAATTAAGATTTAATAGCTCAAGTCTATTTACTAGGGTCTCCACGAAACTCATAGTTTTAATAAACAGCTGAACCAAGAGCACATGAAACGCCCATCCCCTTTTAAAAGCAAATTAATTGATTCTTGAAATTAAAAACTCCATCTAATCAAACTTAACAAGGGACTTCTAATATGTATCAATGACTTCATCTGATCTTAAACAGTTAAAATGTGTATGCTTAAGGGGTTGTGATATCATAAAATAGAAGTATATTTATGTTTTTAATAATAAAGACTAAATTTATTTATTTTTTTGAAAATTGAAAGTCCCATATCCTGCAAAGTTTCAAGAAAAAGGGATCAAAACTTTCTCTTGAATGATGGAAATAGCAATTACCTGTTTTTTTTTTTTTTAAATTCAAAGTTCCATAGCTCTTGAATGAAAAACAAGAGGCTCTCAAGAGCCTATAACGCTCACCTGGTAGCTATGCTATCTACAATTTTATTACCAAATTTGGTTCTGTGGTTATCAGTTTCATGTTGGGAATTTGACAAGAATACATCTGCCACAATCTGTGCTTTAATTTCCTGTATCCGATTTTGAGAAGATAATTTTAATCGAAGTGATGTCAATTTCTTCCGATGTGTTTCAGACTTGCTGCCCTGTTAATTTGGGGTTGATACTTTTGAAAGGTAATATACGGACAATTTTAAATTCAGTTGGTACAGTAGTGAGAAAACTTTGCATTTGTTACTCCTAGAATTCAATGTTAAACATTTCAATCTGGGGTCACCTTTACAGTATAAGACCTTCACCTGAAGCTCAAAGTGTGCTTTGAAGTAGCCGATGAAAGATCGAATAATGGTAACAAAGTTTCCTTCAAAATTAAAAATAGTTGCATTAACTGACATTTTACAGTTCAAATTGTTTTGTAACCTATCCATTAAAACCACATTATTGATTCCATTGTGCAAGTGGTAGTAATTGCTAAACTTTGTGCTGCTTGGCTGACCATCTTAAATTTGAGATTTGCCTACAGATTTTTCAAGATGATCCACATGTACAGAAATAGTAGCAATTACAGTAGATGTTTATTTTACAAAATTGTCAGTGGCAGCATTTAACAGAATGTTTTCTCAAATCCAGACTTTAACACAAATTTTAACCAGTCACTGATGCATTAGATATAGATCAATGTTATCTATCTTTTATCAGAAAGTTTGTGCCCTGTTCCAAGACATGTATATCAGATCTGAACTTCAAAAAAAAAAAACTAACAGAGTCACGTATGCAAGAAATGTAGGTCAAGATGAACTTATTCTTATACCTCTGTCAAGTTCTATTCAAGATGCATCTATGTACAAAAGCTTATCTATCTGACTTGCACTTCAAAATAAACATCTTTAAGTTTGTGACGGACTAACAGATGAATAGACCAATTGGGGATCATGGTTACTGAAGTACTTTATTCAAATTTTATTGCTGAACATAAAGTTGGAGCAATTCATGGAATATCAATTGACATCAAATCAAACGATGAATTGCCAGACTGCTAGTGACACTGATATTGAAACATTCTGGGGCTATGAAAGAACTCTAGAAGACATTTTCACTAGATCTAAATAGTTCCAACTATCATTTAGGCTAGCAGAGGCCTTACTTGTACTTCCAAACAGTAATGTGGATAGTGACAGGGCATTTTTAGTAAAAAAAAAAGTGTTATGACTATGAACTACACAAACATGTCTTGAAATCTGTCAAAACGGCAACATTGGATTGTCATAAAAGTTTTTAGTACTAATTGTTTTAACTATGCCTTAAAAATATTTTTTTAGACCTGAAAATTATGTCGTGCGCATTATTACACGCTTTTTCAAACTAAAAAGCGTGTAATTACATGACTTTGTATTCTTAGAAGTTGGCAACTATGGCAGGGGATAATAAATAGTACCTTTGTCAAGATCAGTCATGTTGCCTTATTGAACATGCTTTCATCACCATAAATTTACGAAAAGGTCATACCACAGGAGTACCCTCACCCTTTCCCTTTCTTTCGAAAAGTACTACATTTAACGGAAATATTTCAATATCACACCATTTGGTTGACGGAATAAGCAAAGAGATACATATTGGGGGTGCCAAGCGGAACTCGTTCCAGGACATCAGAAAATGCTTTCGATCTGCATGTACCCACTGTGTTCAATTCACAGGAATCGCTCTTTTGTAGGTCAAATTTTACATCTAAGTTAATGAGAACGCAATTAAAGGGTGTCTTTGCATACTGATAAATACATTGAAGTGTTCTGTATACCCTATATCCCCCTAGATCTAACTAAAATCTTGGAGATAAATTTTCGGTCACTTTTCTTACCAGTTGCAGAAATAAAAATGGCGGCGATATCGGTCTACCTAAAATATGTCCTACCATCGCTGGGTAAACCTATGACCCACAAACAAAATTGTTTCACATTGAATTGATTTCTAAAATGAGATTTAAGTAAGATGTTGTATGATTACTGCAAGAATTCAGAACAAATGTAAAAACAAACACTTAAAAAATATATAAATATGTAATATTACCTCCCTTGTTAAAATTCTTCAAGGTTACAAATTCAATTTTTCATCTATTATTGGACATTAAAAAACCTTGATAATTTACCTTCAAGTTAAATGGATAATTTTTCATTTAAACCAAACATAATTTATGATGAGTTTTGTAAAATTTTATTTTCAGTTGAAAATATTAAATAATATAAAAACCTTTTACTTCAATAAGATTTTTTTATATAGTTCTAACACTGCACGACCACCTCCACGAGAGTACTCCGGTACGATGGTGAGAACTGGGCAACTGCACCATTCAACGTGTAGCATGGGTCTTAGTCTCTCGGGGCCAAGACATGCATGCTAACGGCGGCGCATAATGGAGTGGGCGTCCCTCCATGTTTAAAAATGCCGTGAGAGACCTGTAAAGGTATTCAAGGCTATAAACCACCATGCTGCTACCACTTCCACGAGAGTACTCCGGTATGATGGTGAATGCTGTCCGTCATGTAAGATGTAAGATGACAGATTGGCACCAAAGTAATAACACTTGGTCAGCACCTCATAAACATCATTCATGCCATGTTTGGTTCAAATCCATTCTGTGGTTCTCAAGAAGAAGTTCTTTGTATGAATTTTCCCATTAGGTCAAATGGTGAACTAAGTTCCCCAATGGCGGCCATCTTGGAAAGGGTTGGAACACTTGAGTGTGTTCAATAAAATATAGTCCTTAACATGCTGAACATCTTTGCAATTTAAACTTGACCTCTATCTCAAAGCGTTTTTGAAATATAGGACATAAAGTAAAAAATCACGAAAAATTTGACCAATAAAGGACAACAACTCATATATAGGTACTTAAATTTTTCTTCAATATATCCATGTGGGTAGATCTTAACATGCTGAACATTTTTGCAATGTAAACTTAACCTCTATCTGTTATAGTTTTTTCAATAAAAAATAAAAAAACATCAAAATTTTGAAAATTAAACGGAAAAAGGGCAATAAGTCTTTGACGGGTTGTCAGATTTTCTTCAAAATTTCAGCATGGGTAGATCTTCTTAATATGCTGATCATTTTTACCCCCATGTCAGATTTTTGATATCTGTAACGGTTTTTGAGTTATTTGCAAAAAACTGTAATTTACCCCTATGTTCTATTTTTAGTAACGGCAGCCATGTTGTTTGACCAAAGACATACAAAATAAGAAATTTGAAACTAGATACCCTAGTGATGATTCAGTTAAAGTTTGTTTCTATTTGACCAAGTGGTTTCAGAGGAGAAGATTTTTGAAAGTGAGCTAACGACGGACGGACGACGGACGGACGACGGACGCCAAGTGATGGCAAAAGCTCACCCTGGCATAGCCAGGTGAGCTAAAAAATGTTCCATAAAATAAAATAATAGGGAGCTTTCTTCCGTCATATCCGACAACCCGGTAAAGTTTAAAGAAAAATGAACAACGCTTTCTCTAGTTAGAGTACAACATGTGAACAGACAGACAGACACCAGTATACCATGCTACGTGCAGTCAAAGACGGGCATATAAAATGTTATAACCGTCATCTCTAAGACGTTTGTTACTGTACACAACTCTTGGTTTAAAACATTCACCACACTGAATTGCATCCCTTGCTTTTCCAGCTTTCAGAACTTCTCTGGTTTTTGTGTCCATATCCACTGATTCTGTATCATATTCTGATACATTTCTTTGCAGACGGTCTATGTGAATCATCAATTTCTTGTCCAAATAACTAAAAAAAAAACATTAAAATTATTGCAGTTGGAGTTAACAGATGTGTTATGGTCTCATGTTCATTTACTCCATATCCTTTCGTTAAATAGTATTCAATGGTATATCTTCGTTGACATACCTCATCATTTTTTTTTATATTGTCCATTGTCGTCAGAAACTGGGCTTGATGGTATCCTTAAGTTGTGGTGGTATCTCAATACAGTATGAACATGGATCATCTCACATACATTTCATCACCTAGAAGCTGTAATGTGTACTTTTGTAGTGTTTGGCAATACAATCCTGAAATTAGAGAATCTTGTATTTATACCTATTATAAAATTTATCGAATAAAAGATTAAAAATGATCCAATACCGAATTCTATGTACATGTACATTTTTTTATAAGAAATAAATGTTTCTGAAAAAAAAAAACAATGACAAAATGATATAAATGTCAATATACACCAAAAAACTACTCATGTAACAGTGACTTTAACACCACTGTTTTATTTGATGGCTGTGTGTGATGGGTGTTGACCTCTTGAGCACTTGATCTGGTTTCCATTGCTAGGGTTTATATACTGCAAAAGCCAGATTTTTGTGATTTCAATGTATTTTTTTCCTTAGTTTTCGATTATTTTTACTTATATGATATATTTTTTTTTGGTCGTACACATTTTCATATGATAGTACAGAAAATTCAAGAATTGCCAAAATGGCCAAATACAGAAGCTACATATATGTAAATTTACTGCAATATATTTTTTATAAGGGTTACCTGAAGTTCTTTGCAATCTTTTAAATCTTTTGTCGTAGCTTTCGAGTAGTTCAATTTCTCCTTACTAGCACCAGTTGCCTCTCTTAGAAAATCTACACTTTCATCAATCACTTAATGTGGAACTCCTGTGTATACGGTTAACGGATTTCCTTTTAGCTTCATTCTGAATCTCCCATTGACAGTGTCTATTACAGACTGCATACTAGTTTCAAAGGCTTCTTTTAACTGTGGTTTGCATATGGCAGCATTTCTAACCACATTCATTGAACTTTTGTTTTTAATCATGTCCTCAAATTTTGAGGCATTTTTTCTCGCTCAAGTGCACAATGTTGTAATGCCAGATTGAGGAAGGACATAACACGCTCTGCTGGGTTTACCCAACTGTGATTAGATGCTGTTCTGATAGCAACTAGCATGTCCAGATCAAGATTCATGAACAGATGAATTAATGACACTTTAACAGTCTTATATGTCACTCTATTGACCCAATCGGTCATGATGCACAGAATTGGCATATCTAGATCTCCATCGTTAATGGAGTAGTGATCCTGCAGAATACTTGTCAATTCAGTTGAATGACGAAATGGAGACGACAGCTGACATATTTTGTCTTTTGTCGTAACATATACTTCACCATTATAAAAACTATCATTTTAAATTACGGCGGATATCTGTTACTAATGTTACTGAAGGCACCAAGCCTCCAATGTTATAGGGATGGTCCGATGCTACTAACTGGCCACCAGCAGGTGCTAAAGCTCTATTACGTGATCGGACTCCACTAGATTAGGAGCACCGGGTTCCCCAACTGGCACTATTGCCTTATCATCGAGACAAACAAAGTACGCATCAAGTCTAAATTTAACGCAAAACTCCTTTAAATAGCGAAATAAAGTAGCAACGTATCTTGCGTCAGGTTGGTTAACTCTTGCTTGCCTAGTTTGCACTCTGAACTTGACATCAAACCTGCCAGTATACTTCAATGCAGTTTTATGTAAAGGATTGTTGGGCATAAACTTAAGCCTTATAATTTCCGAGCTAGGCACTGGGACTTCTTTGTCCGTAGGTAAACGTTTTACTACTTCATTTTTGAGATCCTCCATAGGTATAGCAAAGGGAAGATAGAGTTTCATGCCATGACGTCTTTCGTGTACTTTGAGTAATTGTTCTTCAAAATATTTCCCCATAGCATCAAACAATTCACCATATTTAGTATCAACACCCTTTCCATTCAATGAACGATAACCCAAAAGTAACTGGAGATCATCTCCACTCAGCAAGATTTCTGTAATTCGTTGTTGGATCTCCTGCTGCTCCTCTGTTTCACTTGTACTCTCTGTATTAGTAAGTTTATGATACATATGCCTTAGAATTGATTTAGGGGCTTTCACATTTTGATGGCATTTGTTTATAAAATCCCTTCCCACAGTTATGGTTGAGAATTTCGGAAGCTGTGTCGATATTTCAGCAAACAGTTTTTTATTTTGTTGGGACATTTCACAAGGATCGTTTATGTTGACTGTCCGTACAAAATTCAATGTGCCTAATCCCCCTCCATAGGCCCATCTGAGCAACATTATTTGTTTATGTATTTGTAAAAATTTGACATATTTTCTTCTCTGAATTCGGTCCGATGGTTCAAAATTTATAAGGGACACAACTGTATGTGGTCTGACTCCTTGCATGTGTTCATTTAATTGAATATAGTCTTTGGGCACTGAACTACATGTAGTTGCATTAATTAGTTGACATGTTGTGTCCTTTTCAACGGTGCGTGCAGGCTCGGTCCTAACTTGATAAATGGTTTGATGTAGAAAATTTCCCTTTTCCAATCTTTCTTTGTATTTGGTCAAACACAACAGAAGAGATTCAATGTGCTTAGCAAGGACTGAGTGACCTGATGTTGTCATTGAAGGAAATGACATACATTTAGTCTATGCAAAGTTCATTTAATTTTACTGATGTAATAGGTGGTGCTGTGTGGTGATATTTGGAAAAATCATTGTATCCATGGAATTTCTTGAAACACGGGGGTACCATTGTTTTCAAACTTTGCGTGACAATTGTCAATGTACCACAATGCATTGCATAATTTTGTGAACACAGTTTTTCCTGTGTCTAATTCATCACATGTCCACCCCCTATCAAATGTCTCTGCCCAGTCTATTAAATCTGGCAGTTTAAAAGTTTGTTGTGCTGACATCATGATAGCAAAGGCATTTCCAGAAACGGCAGTTGCATTTTGTTCAGGTTTATCTGTTGTGTTAATACCGGTGACTCTGTACTCTACATACTTCCGGTTGAAATTTTTTCAGTGTTTTAAATGCATGTCAAAATTCATGTCAATACCCTCGGGGTCCTTTGGGTGTTCCATAATTGTGATACTAGAAATGTCGTCATAGCTCAAACTACGAAATATTTCATTTTGACTCTGTTTTTTTTTTTCTCGAATCAACTGAAACAGTTGAAGAAAGCTGCAGTCTGTATCGCATTCCACAGTCATGTTATTTAACAGTATTTTCACTGATGATATGACAGAGACCACAAACACCTCGGTCATTGTTGGCACGTTTTTCTCGAATAAACAATCGTTTTTACGCTTCAAGGGTCTTTGAGAAAAGAGCTAAATAAAAACGCTCAAACGATTTAATTTGTTTTCGGTAAAAATTGTAACAAACGGGGACGGCTCCGTGACTGGTGCGGGTTTAAAAAAAATCTCGACTAAGCCAATAAGCATGCAGGTGGTCCGACGAACAAGGAATTAATGTGGTGTTGCCTAACTAATAAAACTTATATTATCTCCAGCCTCAACTTTTAAAGGTGTAGCAAAGTCAACATAATTATAAAAAAAAACATTATCGAAACCTATTCCGTAACCATCTTTTTCAATACCATTAACAGTCACCACGAGAAATACAATAACTTTCTTTGCTTTAAAACATGCTAAACTAATACCTAATATCTGACTTGTAATGACCACCATCAATACCAAAATTAAACACTTGATCATTCACCAATGGACCATCAATTCCAGAAAATATACTTATTGTTTTTTTTTTTCCGTCTGGTATATTTATGATTTTGTTAAATAATACATGAAGATCGTTCTTCATTTTTTATATTTCCGATTCATCATTTTTTTCTTAACACCAAATATACTCATTTTATAGGTTATAAAAATAATTCAATTATCATTCATATTGCAACTCTTTTACAATCAAAATTTCTACACTTACTTTTTAAATCCATTTCCAATCCAGCGTAAAATTCTAATTGTTAATCAAAGTTAGTATGTTTTATAGAGGAAGAACTAAACTTATTTTATAATCCGGATATTCTAAGCTATGATTTAAAGTTATAATAAAAGATACATTTTTTTTTAACTCCACGACCAGCTATTAAACTAATCCCCAATATTTGACCTGGATAATTCATTACATATCCTACACCTCCTTGAATTCCATTATAAATAGAAAGATATCTAAAACTTTGATTAAATTCTAAAGGTCCAGTAATAGTATCAAATATACTTATTATTTTTCTATCTTGTATATTATTAACTTTATTATATACTAAATTATTATTAATATTCATAATTTGTAATTCATTTTTCATTTGCGGAGCGGTACCCTTACATGATTTCTAAAACTTAACTAATTGGTAAACGATTGTATCTCTTTCATTATTTTCATCCCTGATTTCTAATTTCAATTCAGATATATCTCCGTTTATTAAATATTTATAATCTGGATTTTCAAATCTAACTGTAATAATATCTCCAAATTCTTTATTTTCAATTGGAATACTATTTAATAAAGAACTTTGTATACCGTTTAAATAATTATGTGAAGTACTAATTTGTTCTAAATGTGCATATAATGATTTATAAATAGCAAAATCTATAGCTTTATTTCCGTAGTGTGAAATATTAGACGAAAATGTACCCTTTTTTCTAAATCCTAACATATATTTTAAATTTTTACTTATTTCTAATTCCTTAGAAGTACTTAATAAAGCAATGCCATTTGTTTCATTTATAGATAATGAAATGTTTCTTTTTTTTTTAAATTCATCAGCTATTTGATAAAAACTGTAATAACCACTTACATTTTTTTGAGAATTTTCTCCAGTAATTTGTGTATGTTGATTTTCAATGTTATACCATCCTATACTATATGTTTTAGATTTTAATCCAATACGTAATTTTTTATTACTGTTATCAATATTTTGTTGTAAATTCATTGTTTTATAAATATTTAAACCTGTGTGATACATTTTAAGTGTTAAAAATGAGTAAATTATATTTTAAATATTATCCTAGGTCTCTTCCAAACTTCCAAAATTTATTGTATTCTGGAATCTGTAACATGAAACAGTTTCAAAATTTTATGTTCAAAGCACATACAAGACAAACACTATCCAAATCGCTAATGGTGAGAGTTGTCCCATGCATGATCACTCCTTATATGGAATATATACGTCACAACAACTGAACATGTATGATCACTCCTTATATGGAATAAGAAAATTAATATCAGTTCTGTGGTTGAGACTGCATTTCAAAATCTAGAATAATCAACTGATTTACACGTTTTAAATAATCCATTTAACAAGAATTGGAGTCCTAGCACTTTTCCCTTTCTAGTTCTTTTTTGGAAATATTTTCTTTATTATCGATATCCTACACACTTCCCTAACACATTAATTCACGTCTTCTCATCTATATGTTTACAATAACTATTGAAGATCGTCTAGACAACGGGTAAATGATCGATTTTGTCTATTCAAAACTGAAATGCACACGTCAGCAACAAAAATCAATGCGAAGACAGATTGTTGCCAAGTTATCAAGTAAATAGTCGATATTGGATTTATTCTTTTGAGTAGTAGAGGGGTACTTGAGATTTGTAAAAATAAAAAAAAATCGGTAAAGTGTACTAGTTTTTTTTTAACTACTGTACTCCCTTCATTTTTTTTCTTTTTTTTTTTTTGGGGGG
>MJUU01009539.1:164434-205512 GCA_002080025.1 Modiolus philippinarum
AAAAAAAAAACACGGGGAATGTGTCAAAGGGACAACAACCCAAAGGTGAGTAATAACAACTCGAAGCCATCACAAGATCTTCAATGACCGGTGAGGAAACCCTACACCCATCGGCAGGACGGAGTTGGCCCCTAAATAAAGAGTAATCAAGTTCAGCGAAATAAACATCATCTAGACTCCCATAGACTAAAGTGAACTAAAGTGAAAAAAGTGAACTATCTTGAAAACAGACAAGACACAGAAAGGCTTAATAGATTTCCTTACTTAGGACAGGCGCAAACAGGCGGATATAAACATGAAATCACAAGAGACTACTAGCAGTATTTGAACTGTTAATTTCTTGTTTGAGTACTTCTATATAATGTTTACGAGAAACTATAATGATGTTATAAGCAGCCGTATCAGCTGGGACACAAACAATTTCCTTGCCAAATTCCTTGAGTTTCTTTTCGATGGAAGAAACGGTTTGTTAATTTTGTTGTCAGGGCGGAAATGTTTTTCAAATGTTTAATTCGGATATCGACAATTTTCAAGATAGCATTGAAGAAAGAATCCAAAGATTTTTTTTTTTTGCCAACGTGTTCACGTTTAACCCAATTTTTACAATAAGTCCTAAGTGAGTCGTGGATGGTATTTCGACAATCTTAAGTCTATTTGCCATAATTTTGGACAAAATTTTATAATCTTTATTCAATAAACTGAGCGGTCTAAAGTTCTTTCAATCATTTTTATTACCTTTATTTTTGTAAAATATACTTATCATGCCATATTTCATAGATCTAGATTATTCTTTATTATTTTCTATATAGTCATAAATATATTTTAAAACATGTTTTAAATCATTGATAAAATATAAATAAAACTCAGCAGTCAACCTGTCAGTCCCAGGTGTTTTACCCTTGTTCATACCCTTCAAAGATTTTTCTATTTCTAAAATACTTATCTCGTCATCACAAATGTCAACATCTACATCACTAACTGATATATTTACACCACTAAGAAATTCATCAACAGCATTCATGTGTAATTGAACACAGGTATATAAATTTTGATAAAAATCATGAACTGCATCTAATATTTCATTTGTATCTTTAACCATAACACCATCTTTATTTTTCAGTTCACTTATTGCTTTCTTACTTTGCCTGTATTTTTCTAATTTCAGAAAATAAGAAGTATTTCGGTCACTTACTAAAGCCCATTGTAATTTTGACCTTAAAATTGCCCCTTGACATTTTGCCGCTCGAGTTCCCCTACTTGAACTTTAAGTTCTAAATATTGAATTTGATCAATCAATACGCCATTAGCAGATTTTACAGACAACTCTTGAATTCTGTTCTGTAATCTATAATATGTTTTTTTTTGTTTTTCTTTACCATATATTTGACTCAATCTTCTGATTTTGAATTTTAAATTATCCCACCTCAATAATGGAATACTATTATAATATTCTGAACCAATTTCCTCTTCAAAAAATTTCCTATTTTTTTCAACAAAAACTTCATCTTCTAAAAATGAATTGTTAAATATCCAGACACCTGGACCTTTTTTCAATATCGGTAAAATCTACAACCATATGAACAAAATTATGATCACTAAAACTTGTCTCACTATAAAAAAACATTTTTAATCATACATTTCAAATCATTTGATACTAAAAAAAAATAACCAATTCTACTTTGGGTTAAAAAACCTTGAACCCATTGTTTTCTAGAAAACATTTCTTTATCTATATTTCTAACTCTCCTAAGTTTTGTCTTGCATAATATATTTCAAAGAACATACAGTTTTATCATTATATTTTTTACCACTTTTATCAAGACTGGACATAGTAGTATTGAAATCACCAGCTAACAATAAAAGGTTTTCATCACTAATTTTCTCTTTACATTTAATAAAGAAAATCACATTTTTTATAAATATTATTGCATATATCTATCATTTTGTAATTTATTCTACCTCTAATACACAAAAATCTGCCATTTTCATTATCAGTCTAAGAAAAAGACATTTTTTTAGCCTTTTACTAACTAAAATTGCAACACCTCAACGACAAATGTCACTATTACTATACAAAATATCTCCTTCCCAAAGGAGTTTATCTTTCTTTATTTTTTTCTGCTTAATTATTATCCACAATGTTTCTTGAAGACATACAACATCATAATATCTTTCATTGCATAATGACAAAATACAATTTAACTTTGCAACATTACATAGTCTATTAGATTTTAGGCTTATAAAATTAAACGTAGCCATTACAAAAATATAAATTGTAAAGAAAACATAAACAATACAAATCATTTTGAGTTCTTCTGTAATTTTTTTATTCTGATAAGCCAACTTTGCCGCTTTCAAATTTGGATAAAATTTCAACTTATCCCTTCGTTTTGTTTGATTGATTTTCAGTAGTTTACTTCCTTTGAACCTATCTCTGACAAACTCTCCTTGAATAATTTGTGTCAGTAGAGAGGAGTCCAAATTGATTTTATCAAGATCACCAAAAACCCCTTCATCTCCTCCCTCCTGGCTACTAACATGTTCCAGAGGGGAGGTAACTGTATCATGTTTACAAAATCTTTCAACATCAGTGCCAACAGCTGACTTTACTTTTTGTTCAATACATTTAGCATTACTTTCTGTGTTATTCAAGTCAAGATCATCGTTAACTTCTACTGTATCACTGTTTGTCAAATCGGTCGCAATTTCAGTGCCACTAGCATCCGGCGCCTTCTGTTCTTCATAAACATCTAGACAGGAGGTCGGTACGTCTTCACCACTGACACTTTCAGCATTTAAAGTCTGCTCGTAAGTCATCTAATCAGTGGTACCCTTATCGTCAGAGCGTTGCTCCTTGGCAGCAGGAACAAAGCTTTCGTTGTACTTGTGTTTTCCAATTACATCATCAGCCACCCTTGTATCTGCTTCAGTAGCTTTTTCTGCAGGTGAACGAATATCAATTGTGTCTAGAGTAAAAGATTCGAGGTCTGCCTGTTTACTAGTTGTGGGTATATTTTCTCATTAATATACCTTGACCAAAACGTTGCTTGCCGCGAGGTCGGGGTCCGAAACCTTCCCCCAATTTCGTTTATCACTATAACATCTACAATAATCTTTCGACAATCCACATTCTAGACATACATAGTCTCTGCAATGCTAACTTATATGTCCTTGTTTTCCACGTTTAAAACATTTAAATTCTGGACAATCTTTATGTTAATGCTCACTGCTGAAACATCCTGAACATACTTTAACTTAATTATAATGCATAACCCTATAATAAGCTGTCTCTTTATCTGACACAGAGAACTTCATAGAGCAAGGTATTTCCTTTTTCTGTAACGAACGAGACTTAATGAAAAAACTTCAAAACGGAACCATACCAAACGGTGATAAACTTATTTCTATTTTCAATGATAACAGCAGGTATATTGACGATATCCTTACTATCGATAATTCCCAGTTTTTAGATTATGTAGACATTATTTACCGGCAACAACTTAAATTAAATAAAGCTAACAATGATTCAACTACTGCCCTTTTCTGGATCTCACTCTCATTATTGACTCTGGTATAATTAAAAACAAATATATGATAAACGGGATGATTTTGATTTCACTATTCCTAATTTTCCTTTTCTTGACGTCGACATCCCTCTAGCTCCTTCCTACGGAGTGCATATTTCTCAATTGGTACGATTCCAACGGGTTTGTTCTACTCTTCACTCTTCACGATTTAAACAAACGTAACTTTACTATCACAGCCAAAATTTTACAACAGGGTTACATATTTCAAAAGTTGTTGAATAAATTTAAGAAGTTTTAGAATAGATATGAAAATTTGATATCTAAATATGGTGTCACTCGTAAACAGCTTATTACGAAGGGCATTTCTAATCTTCATTTTAACGGAAATATTGCTAAAACATGCCAGGAAGTGATTAAAAATCCAGAAAAACTGTCGCACTGGGACGTAACTTACATTCTTTACGTAATAGGGGATGTCGACAAGATATACTGCTTGTATCCGTTAAATTAGCTTTGAGACCTAATGACCTGAAATTTTGCACACACACTGGCCTTTCACTGATACTGCCGATGTCTACTGAAATTTATGATGATTCTTAACCAAACCCTTCGGGAAGTTTTGAGGTTGATTTTTCTTCCGTAGTGCGACAGTGTTCTATCAGCAGACTAGGCTCCTTGAGCTAGCCGGCAGTTTAGCGGCGAGCACCCCTTGACCAATCATTCAAAATTACGTATTGTTTTTTTTTTTTTTTTCCTTTCAAGATTGTGGTCATGGAGTTAATAGTCTACCTGTATTGGGTTTTATTCGTATGCTTCTTATACTATAGGGAAACGGGACAGATAAAGGGGAGGTTTGGGTGCCCATAAACCGGTTTAACCCTACCGCTGGCTTTTGCTAGTGCCGGTACCAATTCCGATTGTCCCGAGTTCCTATTGTTTTCTACGTCTGTCTCTTGTCTTTTTCGTGTTTTTGATGTGTAGTTCCAGATTACAGATTGTGGCATGTAGTCATAATTTTCAGCCATTGTGGGTGTTTCCTGTTATCCATTCATTTACATTGAAGCTAAATTGGGAGGAAGTTTTGCCTTGAATAATCTGGTACCGTCATATACATTTGAAATTTGGTTTTCATTTTACGCTTTTTAATAACTGAGACAATCTCAACACCTATTCGCCAAAATCTGTCAATGATTTCTTCGACATTCACCTACATACTCAGATTAATAAGCATAAAATTTTAAATGCATATGTATAACGTATAAAATGTACTGTAATATGACAGACTTCTCTATTGCAATTATCCGTTAGAGTCTATATACACCAGAATATCTTACACAAAATAATAGAAGGAATAAAGGGCATATTTATTTATAAGTGCAAACAAGTAAAACTTGGGTTTTCTAGTGTCTTTATTAGCTAATTCTCAAGTCCGTTTGGTTGCCGGTCAGTATGGGACTTTATGTGCTGTAAGTATTGTATTTTATTGTATCCCCTTACCTTGTAAATGAATAAAATCAGCTGCTTGGTATATATCTCTATTCTCTTTTCAGCATCTTTCCTTTCACTGGCTGCTGAAACTTTTTTTTTGTGCCACCGTAACTCAATAGGATCTAAATGCCATTCCGGTCCGTACACATAATGTATATTATATCATTTTCCGTAAGAATATCAATTTTGTCCATCTTTGTTTCTGTTTTCCGAACAAAAATATTGAAACAGTTATGCATTCATTACATAAATATGGTTGCGGGACACCTTGCCGCTCATACTTTTATTTGTTATTTGATAGAAACAAGTCAAGTTCGGCCGCAAATTTCTATTTTTTTCATGTGTGAGGGGCTTTTCTGGCAAACATGTAGGATTTTAACAGTAAACATGTATACTTAATTTGGTTTATTTGTATAATTTACTATTCATACTACAGAAAAATTAACAAATTCTTGGTAATTACATGAATATTATTTCACTGTAATTCTGGGGCTAAAAGTGCCGTTTATCACACTTTGTCCGTTGCTAAAGAATCATCATGGATTTCATTAGAAATCGGCAGCAACAGTGAGAGGCCAGTATACCTGTTTAATCTCCAGGTCATTGGATCCTAAAGCTTATTTATTGAAATCATGCAGAACATCCTGTCAGTATCTCCTATTACTTAAAGAATTGAAATTACGTCCCAGTTTTTTAAATTTATATTCAATGTGTGCATGTATTTATTTATATAGGTCTTCAATCCAACTGTTTTAACCTTACTGGAATCGACACACCCATTTGCACCTTCGATTCCAAAGAGTTCCTATCTCGGAATGTCCGGCATCCATCTGCGCACTATGTCAAAAGATGGACAATTATTATTAAATTGATTTCAAACAACTGTGTTGCAACAAAACTTTAAACATTTGAAAAATACTCAATTACAAGATTGAATTATTAGTTGCGGCCTTCAGACTCGTTATCTATAGTTCTAGAGTACACAACCTCCGAGCTGTACTCAGTATGATATATCAGATAGAAACAACACTTGTCTTCAAGTTTTTAAATGTTTTTTTGGTGTCTGGAGTTACAACGATTACACGCAGTGAAACGTCCATGGATACCAGAGGGTGACAATAAGAAATAAAATGGCACATATGCACACACCTAACATTTACTTAAATCTTGAATTTACAATTCTTTTTACTGTCTACGACATTTCAATAACAATTGCTGTTTAGTTGCTGCTGTACACTACCGCAATAGAAGAGGAGGTTTGTCGCACTATGACAACGGTTATTTTGAAATGGGTGTACAAAGTAAGACCTTTGTCCTGGAAATTGTATGTAACTTTGTCGATGATACTTGTGATATAGATTTGCTGTCGGGATTACTGTCCTCAAAGAGGTAATATTTCATGATTTATTATTCTCAAGTACGGGTGATCATTATATTTTCATGGTGAGGATTTTTCCGTCGACTATGAAGCTTAACGAGAACAATTAAGCAGTAAACACAGACCTTTAAAAATGGCAGTACATTTATCTGATATATTTTAACTGAGACGGGTGAATGTTAAACACATATTAAGCATTATCTCTATTCAAGTGCCGCCTGTAAAGGATAGTTATAGGTGCTCCTGTAAAATGTAATATATTGAGAGGGAAAATCTCTTTTCAGTAGGCCAATTTTGCAAAAGGGCAGTAACAAAATTGAAGACATATTACATAGATTTGAAATGGGGATAAACAGTATTAAAATACAAAGAAATGGGAATATAAGTGTTCACATTTCTTTGGAAGATTTTTTTTACACTAGCACATATGATGCTAAAAATTATTTAATTATTTACTCGGTTGATAAATATTTGTTCATATACAAAGTTTTACATCGGTAAAACTGACAGGAAAATTTAACAAAAAATGTATCATCTACTTTCTGTACCAGATCGTGTACAACTTAATTTGCAAAAAGCAAGGTTAGCTAACCCAATGTATAAAAAACTAGCAAAATCACAATTCCTGAGACAGTGATTGTGTATAGATATAATTTGCATATAAGAGTCAATACAACTTTGATAAACAAGACAGTTTAACAAACTGAATGTCATAAATACTCTGAATTTGTACTTTAGAAATGCATTTTTTGCATTTATTATATGCTTTGCACGCGGAACCAGTTGTAAATTTACATGCAAAATTTTATTAAATAAGTAGTTCATTGTATAATAATTAGCTTGGTTCCGAATGCAAGGCAGGGTAAAAACTCAGTTTTGAATATACCCTATGCCACTTGTTTTTACATAGGCTAAATGTTAATTGCCATATAGAGGGGTATTAGAATGAGCTTATTTCAGGGGAATGATGCAAACTTTTGATGAAAAATTCTCATATGGTTTAAAACTGAGAATGCTTTTGTATTGATCGAATATCAAAGAAATAATGCTTTTGTTAAATTCATTGTTGTCAAATAAGGAGGCCGACCGAGTGCCTTAAATGCAACCAATTATTTTAAGCCAATCTTGTTAATTAAGACACTACTTATCTAATTTAGTTTCGCCGACAGATTTTTGACTTACTTTTACCACAAAAAACACACAGATTGGAACATAAGTACATAAAACATAATGCCTTGTGTCCCCGTCTGCAATTATTAAGAAAAAAAAATGACGGCAAAATGGAAATTCTTGGATATTGTATTGTTTTTTTTCTTTTTTTTCTTTTTTTTTTTTTTTTTTTTTTTATTATTATTATCAAGAAGCAAACGGAACTTATGCGATAAGATAGATATAAATACAAATACAAAGGTCATATAAACTTTTTATTGATAACTGTTTCATTCATATTGATGTATTCGAGAAATAATCTCTCAATCGTTTACCCCAAAAATACAAAAGGCTTTCTAGTGTAAAACATTATCTGCTAAGAAGTTATCTCTAGTTCAGAAATAAATAAATAAAAAAAACAATTTTATTCCTTTACTCTCCAAAATATAAATTAATCGCGATTATTTTTTTGAATTTATCTATTTTAAATGCAGGAAAAAGAATATTGATAATATTATCATATGAAATGAGAAGTCTTTGGGATTTTGGAATTTGAAAAAAAGTTTTATAATAATACGACAAATGATTCTTAATGTTGCAGATTATCTATCCAAATGTTATACTGATATCCACAAAGAACATAACTATAATTATAATTATCTAGTTTTTGAAGCAGATTTCAGTGTTTCAAATATTTCCAGCCCTCAAAGATAATTTTTTTATCCTGTAATGTCTAAAACATATCTTTTTACTGCAGCTTTTCTTCATGAATAGATATAGACAGGAATAATCCCATGATATACACGTGCTATAATTCATTCTAATACAATGCATACAAAATGAAATTAATATGACAAAATTTATGGTTAATAAGACATCGCGCATTTTTCTCATTTATATTTCAATGACAACAGGTATGCCAAAGCATCAAATATGCTTTGCAAGGAAGGATGCTGGGAATAAGTTTCCAAAGTTTATAAAGGTTTGTAAAGAACCACACTGAGTCAAGAAAGAAGTACACGGAGAATGACGTTATCCAGATGTTTGAATTTTTGATAGACGATAATTTTGTCGGATGTGGATGCCACATTTTTAACAGACAATCGGGATTAACATGGAAACTAACTGTACGCCACTTTACAAGGGCTAAAATAGAGAGAAAACCACATTTAGCATAGACTTTAAATTTCAGCTTCCGCCACTCAGATGATGTACTTTCTCTTTTATTATTTAGAATTTAATGAATATTTTACCATATCTTTCCCAAATGAGCTTGAAATTAAAGAGACTTCTGATACATCTACTTCAGCTTCGTACTTTAAACACGTGTAAAGCATTACTAAATTTACTGTTCATTATGTAACTTGGGTACTTTGTATTTTAGATATTTTGATACACATAAATGAAAATGGACGTTTTAAATCTAAGCTTTATGACAAACGTGATGAATTTTTAACTTCCAAATTGTGAACTTTCCCCTTCTGAGCAGATATATACCTTCCTCTCAAGCCTATGGAGTGTATATTATACAGATGATTCGTTATTGTCGAGCATGTAGTTCATACAGTGATTTTTTTTTTAATATACAAAACAAAACATTGTCTCAAAAGCTGCTTAGCCATGGATTTGTTCAGCCTTTGTTACTTTCATTCCTTCATAAATTCCATGACCATCACAATGACGTCGATGACATATATGACCTGCCTGTGTCCCAAATGAAAACGGATATTATCATCTTGATCTCAAGTGTTCCCGGATTTGACTATACAAGTTTTGACTCAACCCTAGATTGACTCAATGATAGTGAGACGGGTGCCACAAATGGAGCAGGGCATGCTTACTTTTCCGGAGCACCTGATGTCACCAACGGTTTTCATTGTAGTTCACACTATGAGTGCCTTAGTTTTTAATGTCGTATTTTTTTCCTTGCATTGTGGCTGTCTTACGTCCTTGTTTTGTCTCTTTTCTCTGTTGCCGTTTATGCCATGCCTTTTGATTTTAATTTATGTGATCATCACTTTCCTTGTTCTTTTATTGCCATTGTTTATAATTATTTAAAATTGTATCAGTTAAACTTATGTAATAAAACGTTGTCTTGACGTCGAATTAAATGAAAAATGGCAAGTTTTCTTACGGCACTTATCGAGATTTAAGAATCGAATCTATACAACTAATGATAATTGTCCCCTTCATTGGTTTTCTGTGAGTCAATATATGTCAGCACCATTCAGGAATGTCAATTTTTCCGTATTTCTTCATGCTATTTGGCAAAAGCCAAAACAGATAAAATATTTAAGGCTAGGTTAATTGAAGCCTGAAATAAAATTCCATGTTAAACAATTTACTTTTGAATGATAAAAGAGTAGTAATCTTAAGGTAAAAAGACTGAAATTAATTAATATATATGAACTTGAGACGTTGACAACATGATAAATGTTAAAATAACCATTTTGTATTTGTCTTTTGGTTGAAAAAATTGCAATGTGACCAAAATAACTTTTGGCATGTGAAAAAAACCCGATACAATAAATAATATATTATGTTATGACTTGAATTAAGATTCATCACGGAAATATAAATTTACCTAAATTGTTTGTAGGGTAGGTTGTTTTTTGTATTTTGCATCTAACTGACTACTTCTTGTATATTTTTATAGTGCATGACAAACATATAGCTTACCTAAACGCAATCTTGTCAGCATACGCCTCATAGTAATTAGATTCAACAAATACACCGTGATTTATTGTAAAATTTTTATCATGTTAACATTAAACATGTTAACATCATGTTAACATGTTTTATTTTTAAGAAAAGACTTTAAAAGGCTAAGACATTTGTAGGATTTGTGAAAGAAATACGCAATGGATTCAATAGGTTTTGAACTTACACAACTTCTAGAAAAACCTTAAGAATTTATTTAACATGGTGAAGGGGTAGAGGTAAGATTCTCCGATTTTTAGAACGCATATGGTATAACATGGGCTCTTGTGTATAATTTTTGTAAAGGTTATACTAGACACTATCTGTTTAAACCATTTTTTTCATGAAGAAGAGGTACATATCAACAATAAGAAGCAAATAAAAAAAAAACAAATAAACAATAAAAACAAACAAACAAACAAACAAACAAACAAACAAACAAAAAAAGGAAAAAAAAGGAAAAAAAAACCTTTCTCAAAAACAAAATTACCGAAATGTCGTCTGTGGAGTCTAAAAAGGGGTCTGTTCTGCCATTTTGTGCATGTTATGATCATGTTTACATGTTTTTTTTTTAAGAGGGGATGTAAATTAACTCAAAATATGGGTTCATTAGTGGTTTGGTGCACGTTTTTTTATCATCCCATGGCCTATATGATTTTCACACTTTATCAGTGTTCTTGAGGGTAAGAGATATAATGTTTGCCATGACTTTTAAATGATTTGTCTTAGGGATAGAAAATGACATACATCAACCAGTCACCTAACATATATTTCATAACATCATTTTTACTAGTACTGGAATGAACATTTTACTGTCTTCCGACCTGTCATTATCAATTGCTGCTTGAACTACCATTAGACACTAAAACAAAGGAAAAGAAGGTCCGGCGCATCATCAAAACGGTTTATCCCACCATTTCATTTGATATACCTGTAATAAGTCAGAACAGAATTTTTTTTTAGTTATGCACCTGCTTTGTTAATTTTCCTCCTTCACAACTCTGATCGGTAATTCTAGTATATACCCATGTTCTCAACAATTAAATGCAAGTTCGAATGCAAATTGAGCATTAAGAGAAACTGGGGACGGTATTTCTTTTCTTGACGTTCTAATATGCCTGCTTGATTACTATTCTAAGCTTGCAAAATCCACGAGCTTTAACAAAAATGGTTAATATCATTGCAGTATTAAAATATCAAAATTATGGAAATTTGTGTTTAAAACTAAGGAGTATCTTCTTCATGCATAGCTCTGTCATTGGCTGAATATTGGCTTTTATATTTAGATACTTTTGGTTATTTGTTCTCTATCAGCTTGTACACGTTTTACGGTTAATAGACTTCCAAGTATTTTGCTTTTATCTGCACTGATTTCAAAATGAAAAAAATCAAAGCCCGTACACCACAATACTGACTATTTTTAATAAGTATTGAATTTTTGCTGTCATAATTTATGTCCTATTTGTGTGGTTATTATAGTTCATATTTATGGGTTTCATAGTAACTGATGCTTATCATAGTATTTTGATTTTATGGTGCATTATTTAATAATTTGATAGATGCTTGTTTGATAATCTATAGATTGGAAATCTACATAAAATTAAGTATAAAGTATTTTTTATCTATGTTATATATGATAAAATTGTAGCGTTATTTGTATGCTAACATATCGATTTATTAAAACTATATATTTGCACCATATTTCGGGTTTGCCAACCCTCATCAGTTGCCCGGCTTTTGTGTGCAGTGTAATATTAGGACAATATATGGTGACAGCTTTAAATATGTAATGACAGCTTATATTGGGGAATATCAGTTTTAAATTTAAGCTATTGTTTTAGTTTTGCTGATGTTAAGTGTTCAGCCAGATTTTTGTCTCGCTTAAATGGGATCATAGGTGGTTTTGAAAATAATTGTTTGGTATAATTATCATTATGAATTAGTTTCCAGTGTTTTCGTAGGACTTTAGATAATTGATTTAAGCCATAATGGTATGTTGTTATAAATACCAATGGCACATCTCTTATTTTGTTGTTGTATCGTATTGTTTCTTTACGATTTGTTTTCAAAACAGTTTTTATAATGGGATCTATGAATGACTTTTTATAACCTCGCGTGAGGAGGTTGTTTCTAAACAATATAATTTCCGTCATTAAATCGTTCCTATTAGTATTGTTGCGAATATGTCTAATTATTTATCCTTTAATAAGGCCTCCAAAAACTTTTTCATTATGTGATGATGTTTTATGGAGGTATCCATATGATTCGGTTGGTTTATGATATGACTTTATGTCAAGGATGCCATCAGCTATAAATCTACATCCTTTGTAAATAGTAGTATCAAGAAAGTTGATTTCTTGTTTTGAAATATTATATGTAAATTTCAGTAAATTGTGTTCTGAGTTTGCTATTTTGAAGAAATCTTGCATTTCTTCTACAGATGCCGTACTTAAGATTATTCCATCATCTCGAAATCTATAGTGAGCCAATATTTTGTGTTTGTGTTGGAATTTGTTCACAATACTTTCTATAATCTCATAGGCTCTAAGATCGCTAAGTTCAGGGGAACAAATTGATCCCATTGAGCAACCTATAGTCTGTCGGAAAATTCTATTTCCGAATTCAATTTCATATTTTTTTCAAGTACTAGTTTCAATATGTCTATAATATTATCGTCACCAATAAATGGTATTGTGTATGATATATTATTTTTGTTTTCACAAGCTCTTCTGGCAGCCTGAAGTAGTTCAGGGATTGTCATATTCGTGTACATGGAAGATATATCATAACTTACTAATAATGTATCTAAAGGACATTTTATTGTCTCTATTCTATTAATAAAGTCAGTAGTATCTTTAATATATGTCTCCTGTCTTTGTACAAGTGGCAAAAGAAAGTAATCTGCTAGTCTACTTAACTTTTGTGTGTATGATCCACATTGGGATACTATAGGTCTAGATGGTATTATGGTTTTACTTAGGTTTTCTTCTTCATCCCCTTTAAATATACTCTCTGGTAGTTTGTGTACTTTAGGTATAAAATAAAGGTAACCAGGTTTTGGTTTTCTAGTATTAGTTGTAAGATATTTATGTGTAATGGCATCAAGTTAATCATTATCTTTCATGTGTGAAATAATTGTATTCACTTGTGCTTTTGTTTTATTGACCGATAAAGTTTCAATTTCTTCATAATAAATTTGATTTAATTGTCGGTAAGCTCCTACCAAATAGTTAGTTCTGTTTTGTATGACAACAGATTTTGTTTTATCTGCTGGTTAAATGATAATGTCCTTATTATTTTTTAGGTGTTTTAATGCCTCCCTTTCAGATTTTTAGATTACTATAAGTTTTCCTAAATTTCATGTCACTCAGTTCAAGTTTGGTTTTGAAAATATAATTTTCTAAGGCATCACTGCCTAACTGAGGTTCATAGCTTGAATGTAGATAAAAAGGATGAATTTTATAATTTTCACCCTTGTCTAGTTCATATGTACATCTCATTTTTCTAGCTAATTTATTAACATCAGATTATAGTTTTATCTTCATATTTTTTATGAAGCGCGAAGGTACAAATTTAAGACCTTTTGATAATATAATTGTCTCTTCATCTGACAGTTTGTAGTCAGAGAAATTTTTTACGCATTGTCTTGCATTTGTAAGTACTGCATGTTTTTTTCTTAATTTTCTATTTTGTTTGTTTAGTTTCCTTCGTTTTCTACTTCGCATTTTGCGTCTGTTTGCCATTATAACAAACTAGATTTTGACTATCTTATATTAAATGGGCGGAACTATATATAAAAGACTGATTGCCACAGGAAATGCTTACATATGTAAGGTTAATAGATTATTACTAACAATTATAAGAAAGATATCTACTTACTACAAATTTAGTTTGTAAATTTACATCCAATAAAATGTGGTAGGTTATTCACTAAGTCTATTGAACAGTAAGATAGTGTCTTGCAAGTGTACTTTACATGTACAAAAAATTATTCACTATATCAACTAAGAAGTAAAGTAGTGTCTATAAAGTGCATTGTATATGCATGAAATGAATGTAATTTTAATCTTTTATAATCATTTTCAGTTTTTTAATATCTTCTGAGGAGAGATGCATGGAATCTCTTTGATTACTTCTTTTTTAGACATAAGTTGTCGAAATGCCCAAATGCAGAAAATAAAATAACAAAAACTTCGGTATTTTGCTGTTTCTAACACTGAGACATGTCAATTAAAAAACAAGGTACTTTTTACTTCTCTTACCCTCAAACAGTACCAAGGTTAAATTTTGGAAAGCTTCTGCAATCACACCAGTATCCAAACATGGACATGGACAGATCGGTATCACAAACATATACTAGCGAAGACCAAACTAAAATTTAACAAGACAACACAAAAAACTAAAGCACTGACAGTGTGAACTCCAATAAAAAAAGGAAAGCGACATCAGGTGGTCCGGAAGGGTAAGCGTATCCTATTCTGTTAACAGCACCAGTCACATTGTTAGTGAGTGAATCTAAGAAAATGTCAAAGTCTTTATAGTCAAATCCGGGAAGACGTGAATCTAGCTTAAAATGTCTGCATTCATTTGGGACACTGACACGTCATCTTTCAATGATACTATGACAGCCATATAATTTCTTGAGGAATAAATTAAAGACTGTTTTTTGTTTTGTTTTGTTTTTGTTTTTGTTTTTTTTTAACATATAAACATCTTGGTCGTGTATTTTCTAATGACGGTAACTGGAATAAACACATGGATACGATATCAAAAAAGGCGTGTTCACGAATAAATACTTTACGAAAATTCAAATTCATATCAGATCATAAAACCCTAGCAAAAATCTATTTAACATATATTAAAGCTCTTTTGTAATAATGCGATTTAGTGTGGGATCAATTTAAAAAAAAAATATATATATACAGTTAGAGGCTGCCAGAATCGTCACTGGGAGTACTCTTGCACGGCTATATGCAGAGAGGGGATGGAAACCATTTAAACAAAGAAGAGAATATCATAGGGTAACATATTTTTTATAAAATGGCAACTGGTCTGAATCCTCCCTATCTCAACGAGCTTGTACCTAGAAACCTTAATGATATTCATGAACATGTAATTTTATGTATTAAAATATTTTTAACACAATTAATACGTTCTTGGAATGACCTTCCAGAAAACTGGAAAAATTCCATTTCAAAACATAAATTTATAGGAAATTTTAAAGACACAGCTTCCATGTTACCCATATATTTTTTGCATTTGTAATAGTAATGGTCAAATACATCATGCACGATTACGTATGGAATGTACTTTCTTAAACTTTTATTTGTATAAGAAAAAAATAATTGATTCACTTAATTGTGTGTTTGGAGCCAGAGAGACTACTACCCACTTTTCTCTCGATGTCCTCGATATGATACGATCAGACAACGTTTAATTAATTTAATTAAATACTTCCAATACCTTCATCCACAAATATTCAAATGTTCGGTTAATAAGAGAAAATTAATCGTCTAAGAAGTCATTAGAGAGGAATGTAATGTTCGTATAAAAACATTTTTTTTGCGTTTATATGAAATACATTTGAAAGTTGCACTTGTGAGGATTACACTTCTGCAACAGTTGGCTCATGTGTGTAAGTGTAATCCAAAAAATCGAAATGGTTACAGTTGTTATGGTAACAATCGTATATGAGCTTGGACATATGTAGAGTTGGTTAAACAATTACCCGTGTTGAGATGCATGCTCTTTATTTTTCTTTGATATTGTTGTACTTTTACATGTTATTATATCTCAAGTGAACACCATGTTTATATTCATTATCTAAATTTATGTTAATTCTAAAACCTAAGGTTTAACTCCGTTCATTGTAGTTGTGTTCTTAGCTATATTAACTATTGCTAATTATTCGAATTTTTTGAAATTGTGGATTTCCCATGATTGGGTTCTAGTGCCACTGATGGGGAATGAATTTCCAAAATTACCATGCAGCTCATTAAAATTTATTGCAGTTGGAGTTAACACATGTGTTATTGTCTCATTTTCATTTACTTCATTTCTTTTCGTAAAATATATGTGATGACACAAATGGTTGAATTTGTAATATAGTGCTATGTATAATATTTGTATTTGCAAAACAACGCACCATACGTTTAAACTCTATACAATCTAATATATTTGCTTTCGGGACTCGTAGTCAGATTCTTTGGCAGTTAGGACTTGTGTTTAATATCTCATTATGCATGTGAATGATTGCTAATGAAACAAAGCTAATGATCCTAAATGGTCCGTTTTTGTTGTGTACGCTTATTTCTTCATAATTTGCAATCACTGACACAACCGAATGGTAATACAGTGTGCGATTTTAAGTTTACTATAATCCTTTAAAATACACAAACTGCTTTAACTACAATGTATTGCTTATATGTTTAGAATTTAATTTATTGTAGCATTAATGAATGCAAACAACGTTTCGAAATAATCTGGACATAGTATCAGTTCTGAAATGGCGGGTCACCAGTACTAAAAACACAGGTTTCTTCTAGGTCCCAATCGACGGCTTTGCAGTCCCAAACACTTGACACCAACTCCAATTGCAAAAGCGACACGATCTAGAATTAGTTCGTTTGGGAACAGGAATAGTTTCTCTCAAATGTAACATTTTCAAGGGAATATAAAGGAGTCCCAATTACAACTGTTATTGCTCAAGTCACTAATGCTTATGGGCAAACAAATATATATAGATGTATGTTTGCTTGTGTGTGTGTGTGTAGCTTGCCTGTACATCAAAACAATATGTTCAATATGTTTTGAGAAATAAAAGGTTATTATTAAATTTCAAAACAATGCTGTCAAGAGCCGAAATCCAAAGGTCAATAGATAATACAGTAGCAAAACCACAAGACAAATTGTCAATTCCAAGGTCCTGATTTGGTACAGGTATTTCAAAAGAAATGCCCAAACCACCCCCTACTTTTTGGTGCATTAAGTGCTGCAGCAACTTTCTATAAATTTTTAGTCTAACTTACTTGGTCTTTAAATTAAATTCAACAGATAGAGGCATAACATACTTGTCTTACACGTTAAAAGAAACTGCTAATGCTGATTGTCTGAATGTCTGAATGATGATAAAAGATTAACAAACTTGGCATATAACTACAAATCAATGTTCAATATATCGACAAATTTATAACCAAGTCTGACTTAAACCAGCTTTGAGAGTTAGCTTTTAATGAAACCAGGTAAATCAATTTAGATTTTTAGACCATTTGAACAGTAGCAGACTGATGTATCAACATTGTGTTATCCTTAAAATATTGTTGAAATTTTGAGACACATTGTGTTTTGCCCTTTTTATACGGTAAAAAGTCACCTGCAATTACAGTATTTGAATTATTTTGCTCTCTGAATAATAGACCCTGCTTTAATATCATTGGCTTACTCATTCTATATGAATAACATGAAATGTGTGAAATTCCTTTCACCACTTATGCTACACCTGGAATATTCATTTGAAAGTTTTGTTGAAATAGAACTCATTTTGGTGGATTTATATTATCTTAGAGAACTAAATTGACTTTTTTTTCTTAAATGTATTGTGTACTAGGGTAGCGATAAGTGTTTTCAAATTGTAAAAGGGAGAATTTCGTTCGTATGAATATGTTTACAATTGTGAAATGACAGGTTTTTATGTATTTCGGAACTCTGAAATTCGAATTTTCTTGCTTATGATTTTGTCAGTATTGGGGTGGTATTTTATAATATTTTTATACAAAGTTGTATTGCTTCGTCAAAAAGTTACCCTAGAAGAAAATCTTGCACTAATGCTTCTTATCTCTAAGAAAAGGGAAATATCTGAGTCCTAATTTTACAATAAAATTACGTAAATGGTATGAATGAAATCACATTTAGTATGCTAGGAAGGAAAATGTTCCAATTTACCAAATTGCTATAATACACAGTGTCAGGGAGTTCATAAAGTACATAAACAATTTGCAATAAAGCAGGTGAAAAAAATAATTAAACTATGTTGCAAAAAAAACAAAAACAGAAAAAAAAACAACAAAAAAATATATGTTAGACGTTTCAAGCCAGCTGGTCATACATTGAACACTTTCGTTCTGGCCAAAGGCTATTTAACATCCAAGAAAGGCATTATATATCATCTTTAAGAACCAGGTCACTGTCATTTACAATTGGTTTGAATAGAAAGTGTATAAATGCGACAATATTGAAAGTGTTATCTCGTTATACCTTATATTATAGAATGCCACAGCTGCATATTTATTTGTGTTTTGTGCAAATTCAAGAATGCATCCATTATAAATTTCCAATTTATGCATGATGTGCTATTTACACGCGCACAAGATGCACCTATAACTGATATAAAATTTCCCCAAAAGTAAGTATTATAACTTAATTTATTAAATACTCAATGCTAATACTGTCTACATAAAGGAAAAAGCCAAAAAAAAAATCAGTTAATTAATGATCAATACGAAAAATATGACCAGAAGGCCACAGCAAATGAGTAAAATTAATAGTTATTAAGCATCTCTCAATACAGTGCTGAAATTGAAAGCGTAAAATTAAATATTTATCTCTCACACAAGAGCTGAAACTGATAATCAATAGTTACATCTTTAGAAAAGATGTAGCTATTCGACTAGTCAATGTGCCAAAATAATCTCTAAACGAGTAAGCAGAGCAAAACACAAAGGTCTCCCAAATCAATTTCCATATCTGGTTTCTAGGCATTATCAAACCCCTGTTTAAAATTCAGCAGAAAACACCCTTTTCTTCATGTCAAAGGCTTCTGATGTGGTTTCCCATTTCGAAAAAAAAGATATGGGCAGTAATTATTGATGATGTTGTTATACCAAATTTATTTAGAAGTATTTCAATTGAAATTTCATATGTAAGAAGGCTTGATATCATAGTCAACGTAAATTATGTCCTTAGCTAGCTGTGAGTAACTGCGAGCATTTGTCCGGACAGTACCTGTGTGTAAGTTTTCATGTTTTATGTACTTCATTGTAAGGGTACTCGTCTTGATAAGTTGGACTTTTTTCTAGTTTGATTTTTACTGTGAGTCTTTTTGTGCATTTTTTTTAGCCATTCACCACACATAGGGGCAGGGTTTGGATCAAAGAAAACGAGTTTAACCCCACCGCAATTTTTGCGCCTGTCCCAAGTCAGGAATATGTTGGTCATTGGCTTGCCTTGTCTTCTTATACAATTTTAGTTTTTTGATATTTGGGTTATTGGATGTGGTTTGTTTCCATTGATTTATTCACTTTTTTACCTTTACTATATGGTGTGAGGTACTCACTGTGTTGAAGACCATACGGTGACCCCTGAAAAAAAAAAACAAACAAAAAACAAACAAACAAACAAACAAAAACAAAAGCAAAAACCAATAAAAAAATCCTTTCCAAAAACCAGTCAAGGGCTTCAACTCTAAAGAGACTCGTGGTAGAATTCCAGACCACTTGTAACAAATGCATCCCTTTTTATTTCTCACGGTTTCCGAGTTTATATGAAAAACAAGGTCACAGGTCACTGTAAGAATTCATGGCCATAACAAATACCTGAAAAAAAAAAAAAAAAAAAAAAAACTTCGAAATGCGATAACTTTCAGACATGACACATTTTGGGGTAAAAAAAAATTGTATAACAAATCATCCTGGGGATGAATGCAACACCTCATATTTTTTATGTTTGTTATGGTTTATTCGGAGATCTCACTACTGGACAAAAGATTGACTGTTAAGACCAGTGACACTGATTTCTTATTTATTGAGAAAAAATATGACTGTTACAATGACTGAAAATGACTGCAAACGTTGTGTCGGTCCAAATATTCATTTGTTACAGTGTAATTGTGTTTGTTACAACACTTATATAAGTTGTGTCAAACACTTCTTATCTGTGACAAATACATCTTGACTGCCTCAACTGATTTATAGGTGATGCAACACTTTGTGGGTTTGTCACAGTCCTATCTTACCTGTTACAACGCATGTGAGTGTTGCAACATTTAAAAATGAGTTAGTCAACAATTGTAGCGTTGTGACAGTTGTGACCTGATGATACCTCAGTTTTTGTAGGGGTTCACACTGCTAGTGCTTTAGTTTTGTGGCGTTCTTGTTCATTTTTTTTATTTATTTTGTCTTTGTCATACTGTCTCAATTCGTGTTGCTGTGACTTGCCGTGATTTTAAATTTATGATTTTAGAATTTCCCCTTTCCTCATTCTTGCTTCGGTATTCTTTTGCCGATGTATTATTTTTATCCTTCATAACGAAATACGCATTTTAACAATCAAAACATGACTGTGTCAATACTTTTTGCGTTGTTGCGGTCTCTTTTATCCATCACAACCAAATGAGCCTTGTGAAAGACATAACTCGTTCGCAACAGTCCTTTTGGGTTGGGTTGTATCTAATAAAGTGTGGGTATCAATTACAACACGATTTCTCTTCGGGATTAAAACAATACTGTTGCCATTTCTCTTAAGTTTTTTTCTCAGGCGTATTTATATACATGTATTTAATCGGAAACAAAATTGTATCATTTTCTTTTATTTTGACATTACGTATACATTAACGGTATAAATTTGACAAGTCAATTATGTATTACCTTTTTTATCATACAACTTCTGGAAAATGACGTTGAAATAGCTCGTCTGTATTTGAAAAATACACAGTAAAAGTTAAAATATGTTTCCATGGGTTAAAATGTATATAGGTAATCAATTTGCACTTTAAATGAATAAAAAAGGTGTATATATTAATATTAAACAATTAAATTCCGCAAACGTTAATATAAATTGTGTACTTGTACATGAGATAATATATCATGTGTACACTTTGTTCAATTACTATTGTCTAAATTTATGTAAATTCTAAAACCGAAGGATTAACTCCCTCCATCGTAGTTTTGTCCTTAGCTATATTTGATATTATTGATTATTTGGATTTCGTTTGGTTTTATGCATTTTAAACATTTTTTAAAACTATGTATTTCCTTTGTTTGGGTTCTAGTGCTGCTGATGAGGAATAAATTTCCGAAATGGCCGTACAGCTCATTAAAATTATTGCAGTTGGAGTTAACATATGTGTTATGGTCTCATGTTCATTTACACCATATCCTTTCGTAAAATATGTATACAATTTTTTGTTTTTTTTGTTTTGTTTTGTTTCTATTTGTTTTGTTTGTTTGTTTTTTGCTTTTGTTGTCTTTTTCGGGTTTTTTTGTTATTGTTTTTGCATATGTTTTGTTTTTTAGGGTTTTTTGTTTCACCGTGGACAGCAGATACATATATCTTATTGTTATGTCTCTATGGACAAGTACTTGGAACACTGTAGACTCAAAAAGCTCAGATTTTATTTCGTGACAAGACTTTGAATTTTGTTAAGATAATAGTGCATTGAGTGAAACATATTTGCAATAATTCAGTTAATGAAAGTTGCAATACCCTATTCCCCCTTTTCATAGACAAAACAGTAATGTATGCATTCACATGCAGTATTTGCAGACTTGTGAAAATTTGCATCCATACTAAAAATACACAGACATGTAAAACTGTGAAAGAGGATAGGGAGTAAATGTCATTTAAGGTTTTGAATCGATCTACCGATTGAGATGAAAACATTTTAGCCAGATGGATTTCCAAAATCAAATTTAATGTATCAATACTGTTGCATATCTACTGACTGTACAGACAACACCTTTTTTGTATTGAGGATATAAAAAATCGGTATTAAACGGAAACAGGCATACAGAAACCACTATTTTTTTTTCTTGGATCTCCATTTACTGTGCATTGAAGCTCATTGATGTACTATAGATGATAATTATCTAAAATCGTTTTAAGTTCTAGCGTATGTTGGTAGATAGTTTTACACTGAAAAAAAGACACAGCTTTAACTTACAAGAATTGCCTTCCATGCCAACACGAATTCAAAGCTCTTTGAAATCCAAAAGCCTATGTATGTGAGCCCGGAAACCCAGTGAGTAGAGGCGGGACCCCAGCGAATAAGATCGGGCCCTAGTATTGGAGCCGGGGACTCCAGTGTTGGAGCCGAAGCCTTTGTGCTAGAACCTTGAGTCCTTGTGTTTGGGCATGAGTCACGTGTTAAAAAAGATCGAGAACGAATCCAGGAGCCCTTGATATTACCCAAGCATCAGAAGATTGCTCGATGACTTAGGGAATAATAATTAATCAAAATATGTAATGTATTATTGAATATTTGAAGATAAATTCACCTGTAAAGTAATAACCGTAAATAGACAGACTGCAAAAACACAAACCATACATTAATTAAAATGTTTGAAAAACTGACGAGAAAATGGAACTTAGTATTTATACCAGCGAAATCCTAATTCATACGCCTTTTTAAAATTATAAAATAAGCTCCTTAACAATTCCAATCTTTACATGGAAAGTTATGAGACAACAATAATGTAGTATTTCACATGAAATTGTTGAACTAGAATATAAAACCCAAGAATATGGTAATTGCAAACATAACTCTTTTAAATACATTAAAATTATAGGATGAAGAAGAAGGGTTTGTTTTTATTGATGAAAAGGAAAGGAAATGGAGTAAAGTCCAAGGAGACAACATCCCATATCCAGGTTAAAACAACCCAAACCAAAGCGTCTTAGGGTTACCGTACGGTCTTTGACACAGGGCGGAACCTCACACCATATAGCAAGCCCTAAATGGTCCCAAACAGGTAAAAAATTGAATAAATCAATGGAAACAAACCAAATATAATATACCAAATATCAAGAAAGTAAAATTTTATAAGAAGACACGGACAAGCCAATCACCAACATATTCCTGACTTGGGACAGGCGCAAAAATTGCGGTGGGGTTAAACGTGTTTTCTTGGATCCAAACCCTCCCCCTATGTGTGGTGAATGGCTGAAAAATAAATACACAAAAAGACTCACAGTAAAAATCAAACTAGAAAAAAGTCCAACTTATCAAGACGAGTACCCTTACAATAAAGTACATAAAACATGAAGACAATACACACAGGTAGTGTCCGGACAAATGCTCGCAGTTACTGACAGTTAGCTAAGGACTTAATTTCCGTTGACTATGATATCAAGCCTTCTTACATATGAAACTTCGACTGATTTTTTTTAAGAGCCAAATTTATGAATATCTCATTGATAATAAATAAACGTTTCACGTTTAAATGTGTTTTAGACACACATATTATAGATGTTTGTATCCGGGGACATGTATTGGGCAGTACAAGTTTGCAAATTTTACCCATTACACTTCTAATCTGTCAGTCTGGATTGACACCGTGACTTAAACTGTATTGATGAAAGGATAAAGAATTAAGCGGGATAACAAAGACACATACGTCATTGTTTGTTTATGTTGTTTTTTCATTTTGTTTTTCTTTTTTTTTAATTTTCATTTTTTGGTTTTTTTTTGTTTTTTTGTTTTGTTTTTTGTTTTCATGGTTTGGTTTTTGTTTGTTTGTTTTTTTTTTTTGTTTTATTTCTATTGATTTTTATTTTCATTACAAAAACAGAATAATCGTAAACACCTACAAAGACCAAAAAATCCAATCACATGCCACAATTCACAGGCAAACTACACCAAAAAAAAAAAAAAAAAAAAAAAAAAAAAAAACATCTAAAGGGTTAAACCTTCTTATAGGTACCCAAACCTCCCCTTTCTCTGTCCCGTTCCTCTATAGAATTATAAACATACGAATTACACCGAATACAGGTAGACTTCGTACTGTTTGACCACTATCTTGGAAAGGAAAAGTATATGACAAAACGTTATTTAGAAAGATGAGTCAAAGAATGTTCGGAGCTAAACTGCCGGCTAGCTCAAGGAACCTTTTCTACAGGTAAAACACTGTCGGACAACGGTAGAAAAATCAAACTCAAAACTTCCCGAAAGGTTTGGTAAAGAGTCGTCATGTATTTCAGTAGACATCAGCATTATCAGTGAGAGGCCATAGTATGTGTAAACCATAATGTTAAAAAATTGTTTGTAATGTACAAATTATTCCAACAAAAATTATGCTAAGTGGGCATAAACTCGTAATTGAAATGGAAAGATACATGGAAATCCCAAGGGATCAAAGATTATGCTCCGCCTACAACATACTCGAAGACGAGTTCCACTTTTTTCAAAAACGACAGAAATATCTTATTTCCATACTTCCAAAATATATTTACACACTTATGTGCATTAAATTGTGATGAAAAAAAGAATAACAAAATTCCTTAACCCGTCAACACCCAAACAAATTGAGACTGTAACGACTTTAGAAATAAGAGCACTCATCAGTCCTAATTTTTTTACTACTTTTGTTTGATTATATGTTTATTATTGTTAGTTTTTATGTTTGTAATATAATGTTAATGTCATGGATTAGAAGTTTCATCATAAGATTTGTTGCGAACAGACAAAATATTACAGAAAATGTTTTCCAACGGAACAAATGTTACAATATGTGTTCATACATTCTGAATTTATTGGGAGATGGTAGGGAAAAACATGCATACCGTTTTATATGTTTTATATGCTTCTCAGAACTCCATTACACCGTCTTTACATACACTCACTGTGGTCCAACACCGCAGATAAATAATCAATTACAAGCTGGTTAAATGTTGCTATGAAAAATAGTTTGTGACAATAATTGGAAAAATGTGAAAGGGTACGGAATGAATGTACATGTGACAAAAACGCACGCGCTACATAGAAAACTCCTGTTTATCAAGGACAGGGCTGTTATTACTGCTCTCTGATTTTTTTTTTACTTGTGTAAAATATGTGCAAATATTTAACTATCTCTCTCTTTAATCTAGATTGAACGCATTTAAATTTTCATTTTAGTCAAAGTAAATGATGGGATAACAGGAAATATTTACAAAGGCTGAAAATTACATTCACATGCAACAATCTGCCAGGGAACTAAACAGGAAAACACAAACAAGACAAAAGACAAACGTTAACAACGATAGGAACTCGGGACAGCCGGACTTGGTACTGGCACTAGCAAAAGCCAGTGGTAAGGGTTAAATCGGTATATTGGTACCCAAACCTCCCCTGGTTAAGGGTATATCTAATAAATAGCATCAAGACAACTCAAAGTATGCATTTGTCTGTCATATACCAAAAACAAAAGGAAAAAAAGATATAAATCAAGAAATAACCATTGTTATAAGGTAAGATTCTGGAAGAGAGTTTTGTATGCTGAAATGTTAAACTTGATGACTTGTATTTTCTTTATATGTGTTCACAATTAAATAAATAAGAAAACAACGAAGTTACTGTGGTTCTCACCACATTCATCGTCTTCAATTTTACAAGTGTCGCAAGATCTTTGCTTTAGAGAGAAGTATTTTGTATACAGATATTTATTTGTAAGCAATGTTCTCCAATGCAGATTTCTTTTTTAAATGTGTCCATTGTTGAAGGTTATGCATGCCAATCTATTAATTATCAATAAATATGTTTAAGCAAGTTTTATAAATGTGGAATATGAATATAATTTTTCATTCATCCAAGTATAAAAAAAAAGTTTTCGTTACATTTATTCATTTATTTTTTTTTTTTAGAAATGAAAAAAGAACTTTGTCGATTTAAATGTACAACAGGAAGAGCACAAAATACCCGTGTTGGTGTGTGATAGGCTTACATGTATATTGCATGTATAGTGCATGGAATTTACAATATTTTACGAAAGGATATGGAGTAAATGAACACGAGACCATAACATTTCCATTTAAACATATTTATTTTTGCTGACAAAATACAAAGAGGATCAGACACTAGTTATTCCAACTTATAAAAGTCTTCTCCCAAATACAATACAGTTACAATAATAATAGAGCATGTTAATTTAAGACATATGTATCAATATGCATATTAATCAAATTGAGTATGACAAAAAGAAAGAAAACAAAGCAAACTTAACACAAGCTGAATTAATGGTAATGAAAAGAATTATGATGATGATGATGATGATGATGATGATGTGTGTGTGTGTTTTTGTCTGTCTGATATTAGACGAGTATAAATCTCTCTGATTTTTTATATACTCAAAAACGTGCTTGAAGATGTTTTCATTCTGATCTGTTGTAAGAGCCGAGTTACCACATGCCAAAAGCTGAAGGTCTATAGTGTAATCATTTTGTATCTAACTGAGGTTTTGAAATAAATTTAATCTTAATCGTGTGTAATTTGGACAATCAAAAAAGAAATGATAGGAATCTTCACGTTCAGCACCACAACGACAAGTGGGATTATTTATAATGTTTACATTGAACAAATCATAATTCAAAATTGAAACAAAACATCTAAGTTGAGTTAATGTTATATTAAGTTTACGAGGGCCGAAACCCTAATAAATTGGAACATTTCTACTATCGCTATTTTTTCGCAATTCATTTTAAATCTCGAAATTGAATCTATATTTCTTACTGACGGATCTAAATTTAACTCAACTGAGCTGCAAATAGTTGACGGAATAAAGGAGTTGTAAGTTGTCGACAGTCGACAGAATGGGAGTATACTGTCCTCTCCGTTTCGCAGGGGATAAAAAGTCGTAGTCTGGATTGTTGTGGGTATTTGATTACAAAGATATTGCGGGGCGTTATTATGGCAAATATTATAAAAAGTTTGTAATTTTCCCCGTTTGCATAACACATATCTTAACTCCAACTGCAATAATTTAAATGAGCTGTATTCCTCATAAGCAGCACTAGAACCCAAACAAAATAAATCCATAATTTCAAAAAAAAAGTTAAAAATGCAATCGAATTCCGAATAATCAGTAATATCAAATATGTATGAGTGCGGCTGACTGTGCTATTTTTAAATAGTGTAAGGTCGTTGGCCTTCTACAGCGAGTTCTGCAATCGTATTGAAGAAATGCTAATTTATTTGTCATATTTTTTGGCTCAAAAACAGAATCCAAAATGTAAAAATTATACGTTTTTTTTTTATAATGTTTATCTCTCAAAATTAAATGGACTTCCCCGATTACTTTGAAAGATATCACATTTTTATTCTAAGCCATTTTCTTGAATTTTTAATATCCGTTCTTTTATTTATATATATCAGTGGAAAAAATCATGATAATTGTTACATAATGCGGATATCGCATTATATTGGTTACAAACGCATTCAACCGACGTCATTTTTACGAATGTCGAAGCTACGCTTGAAAGTTGCTATAGTATTTTAAAATGATGGAAATGTAATTGAAAAACATTATAATCTGATGAAATTTTGTAGATTGACTCATTAGATCATGTTAAGTATTTTTAGTCTTGTTTCATTATATTTCGACTTATCTATCCTTTTTTTTCGGAGACTGTCCTAAAACTTTAGGGACAACCCTCGTATACCCGAAATATCCTCCCAAATTTTTGCATGAAATTTCCCGTGCGTACATAATTTATGTAGCAGGGATTCTGCTATGATCATGCCATGTTGTGACTGAAGATGCACAACACATTTTATTGCACACTGGTGGCGATGCCAATCCACACACGATGTGTTGTACACTGTCGACGATAACACAAATAGAATTACCGACTCTATTATTTATGGAACTGCTTCAATCAAGGTTAACGGTAACTGGTACTGATATCTGTAGTGATATGCTCTTTGTATTTTTTTTTTCATATTAACAGAGCATTCATACGGAAAACTAAACATCTTTACTTTAGACTTCAAAATGCAAGTCATGTCATATGCATGGTTATTGACAACACAGCACACGAGTTGTACGCCAACACATCTATAAATATGGTCATTTACTGAAAGTACTACACGTGTGTACAGTTGAAAATTGTTTATTAATTCAATCAACATTGCAGCTGTGTCAAATTAACAAGATCATAAAACAAATATATTAGATTACCTGTACTAAATAGGAGACATCGATTTACATGTGTTTAAATGGTCCTTGGCTAAATAAAGTGTTTTTGCTTCCAAGAAAACGTTATTTATTTCAACAAACTTACAAAGGGTGCTTGCCTAGTGAATGCAAAATATGCACAGAATGTTTGTGCACTGAACTAAAAATTTGAATAAAATCAAGGCAACTTGATTTCATAAAAATCAGATAGCATGACCTTTGTTTAAGATATTTTAAAAATGGCTTTAGTGTCCACCAAGTCATGATTTACATGTACATGGAGCTGTACTGGCAACAGTCTTGATTAGATATATCAGACATATAATAGCCAAGGAGATACGAGCAAAATGTATAGCCTACATTGTTAATTTCTTTCTAACCAATTTCTCTGGAGTACTCTTATATTTTCCCCGTCATGCATCTCAGTAAACCACATAAGATATACAAAGGACAGCTATTTATTTAACATCAAGATACTGAAGGAGAGCATTTTTACGTACATATTTATTGTTTATTTCTGACACATAAAATTTAAGATAGGTATGATACCCACTAAATGAACATATCAAATCAATTCAAAGTGATAAATCAATCGCTACCTATAACCTGGAGTACACACTCCGGTAAGTACCCTAGTAAAATTTACGAAAACTGTTGCCTGCTCTGTAAAGACAATATTTTTTTAATTGGTTTGTTATTTTTCCCCATTTAATGGATGTTGCGAATACATTAATGCATAGTTTCTATAGTTAATCAGTTGCATAAATTATTGCTCTTTACAAAGGCTCAATATGTTTGAATTTGTTGTACAACAATGCTATCTCAATTGTGCATAACTAGTTCTCAGTGTTGTTGTTTGACATTGTTTGAGGAAAATCAGTATTTGATATCCACTTCTATATAAAAAACTAAAATATTTTGCATTATTATTTCTACGCAAAACGATGTCTATATTTGAGATATTTTCCTACACAATTCGACACGAAATTGACTACATTTACCAAATGCATACAATCTTCTCGAAAACTGTGGAAACAGGTCATCTGTTACATACACTGTCATAACAAAATCAAATCGAATGTATTTTCATACATTTAGATAATAGATTCAGCCACTGAACTTACCACTTATATACAATTTTGACGGTTTTTCTTTAGGTTATTGTTTAAATTCGTTGTATAGGACATCCAAAACCGAAAAAAAAACTAACTGCTATTTGGAAGGCCAAATAACTAAATACCGACGTTACTGTGAATTTAAATTCTGCATATGTTTATTCATTCGTAACCAAAAAAATGTTTTGGTTCTTGGAGTATTTTGTGTAGTGACTATCCTCTCAAACACTGTAAAATAGCTAAAATGGACACAGAAAGCTATTCACGGCAATGTTCGACTGCTAATAATCTAGAAAACATACAAGTGTAGCATATATTAATTTTATTTCCAAGAAGTACATTTACTAGAGACCACTTTACTCGATTTTCGGCAACATGCATCTGAGCATATTCTGAAAATGACTCAACATAGGAACAAATTCACGCCTTAATTATCATACTTCTTTGTAAATAAAGAAATTAGCGTGGCAATTTATAATTCACATCGCGAATTGGTTTTTGATGTACTTTTGTTGTGTACACGTAAAGGGATATGGAGTAAATGTACATCAGAGAACAATCTTATGCATTCACTGTAGAACCCGCAAAACAAGACACTCTTGTCGATGTCTAAATAGAAAAAAATATTCATATCCCTTTGCAGATTATAAACACTCCGTCAGAT
This sequence comes from Modiolus philippinarum, assembly GCA_002080025.1. Taxonomy (NCBI): domain Eukaryota; kingdom Metazoa; phylum Mollusca; class Bivalvia; order Mytilida; family Modiolidae; genus Modiolus; species Modiolus philippinarum. Next base: position 194,377 of record MJUU01009539.1, read on the forward strand.
CTGTATGCATGTACGATTTTGAATGGAGATAATTATTTCCTTTTAGATAATAATTTTTAATACAGTAAAAAACTTTTATAAGTCGGTTTTCGAGCTAACTTAACTATGCTTTGTGAAAATGACCGTGAAGTTTTTGACCTGTAATCAGCAAAATTAAGAAATAATTCGTGAAATACTTAACTTATCTTGGCTGCTAAGGTTTTGACGATTTGATATTCATATTCAAGGGGAGAGCGGAACTTTGTAAATGAATAGTTTAATCTTGGTGTCAATTATAATAGATATTTAATTTTAATTTGAAGAACTAAAGAATATTTTTTTTTTATGCAAATGCAAATAATTATTTTGATGTGACATTTGATGTGAATAAATAATTTCTGAAATTCTCATGAAGACGAATATTTTTTGTAGGCGAAATCGCCAAAATCACACACCCTAAATTCAAATGGTCGTCCCCTAAAAGCAATTAAATATCGGATATACATATATTTATGGTGCTGACAAGGTTAATGAAATAAACGCGAACTTTCCTTTTGAATGAGTAAATAACGTTGAATGCAGATATTTCTGAGACCATCACCGGAAATTTTAAATGTCATGCAGTTTCGTATGTAATAGCTATGTTACCGGTCTATCTATCTGCAATTTGCGGCTGGAAATTAAAAAAACGAACAAACAAACAAACATTTTGCAAAATAAATATTGGCAACTGAGTTAATCTAAAGATAAAAATAGTTTATTTTTTTAAATACATTAAAAAAAAATAAATAAATATCCCTGAACACTATTATAATTTATCTATAAAAATAGATTGATTATGAAAATTTTAGATAATTATAAATCAAAGGAATTAACTTGTATATATACGGTAAAAAATCACTGTTATTAACCTAGTTGCACTGTCACAATCGGCCACAGTGCAACACAGTTATTTCAAATAGTGTGGCTAACTATCATGCACTGTTACAATCAAGGACAGTGCATGACAGTAACACCAAATACTGTCAATAACTGACATGAATTGTAACAATCCGGGACAGTGCATGACAGTTGTCGTAAAGACTGTCATTTACTGTGGGTTACTGTTACAGTACTGGACAGTTAATCACAGTACTTGAGTATTACTGTTAATGACTGTCCCCGATTGGCACAGTTCTTGACAGTACTTTATAGATTTTTCACAGTACTACCACAGCAGAGAACAGTGAATGACAGTGAAAAAATCACTGTTCCTGGTATGGACAGTACTTTTTTCTGTTCATAGTGACTAGAACCAAAACAAAGGAAATTCATAATTTCAAAAAATGTTTAAAATGCAAAAAAAAAAAAAAAAAAAAAAAAAAAAAAAACCACATAATCAGTTCTATCAAATATAGCTAAGGACAAAACTGCGATGATGGGAGTTTATCCTTAGATTTTAGAATTTACATCAATTTAGATAATAGGAATTGAACAAAGTGTACACATGAGATATTATCTCATGTACACTACACCATATCTAAAAAAAATAAAGAGCATACATTTCTACCAAGGGGAATTGTTTTACCAACTCCACACTGCAATAAAAGACAAAATCCTGTATTAAATATTTTACGAAAGGATATCGAGTAAATGAATATGAGACCATAGCACATATGTTAACTCCATCTGAAATACTTTTAATCAGCTGTATGGCCATTTCGGAATTTAATTCCTCATCAACAGCACTAGAACCCAAACAAAGGAAATGAAATAATTTCAAAAAATGTTGAAAATGCATAAAACCAAATATCAAGAAACTAAAAATTTATAAGAAGAAGAAGGACAAGCCAATGACTAACATATTCCTGACTTGGGAAAATTGCGGTGGAGTTAAACTCGTTTTCTTGGATCCACCCCGCCCCCTCCTATGTGAGGTGAATGTATAATTAGCTCAGAATTCGTATTTATTCTTTTAATGGTTTTCAACTTGCTTTTTAAGTTGTTTACATCTGTTGAAATATTAAAATTTGATACACAACTTAATGAAAAATTATTAAACGAGATTGCAGGTTTCTTCTATTCATTAATTTAGATGATTCTGGTTCCAGCAGAATATAAATATGTTCAGAAGAAACATCATTGCATTGTGTTGAATTTTACAGACAAAACCAATTTTCAAACTGCCGCAGAGAAAAAAAATGTGATCGAGGTATGATGAACACAATGTATTTATTAAAACCTCTAAAGGACTGTCACGGAACTTTTTTTTCTGTCACAACCATCATTTGCTTGTGATGGATAAAAAGAGTGACCCAGTCATTTTTAATTGTTGACACGCTCACTTGCGTTGTAACAGGTAAAATATGACAGTGACAACCCTAAAAAGGGTTGTGTCAGTCACAAGTTGTTTGTAGCAGTCAAAATGCATTTGTCTCAGATAAATAAAAAGTGTAAGGCTTTACTTGCATAAATGTTGTAGGGAACACATTTTAACTGCGACAGTTAAAAACTTTACCTGACACAACATTTGCAGTTATGTGCAGTCATTTTGACAATCATTTTCTATCATATTTTGTCTATTACAAATGTAAAATGACTCTCACTTGTCTTTACAGTCATTTTTTCGTCCAGTTGTTTCTTATAACTAGATACACCGTAATTGTGGAGAGAACTCTGTCACTTAAATAGGACCAGTTCACAAGATGACATAATTCTAGCCATACAAATGCTAGTAAAGTGTACAAAGTTTGGCAATGGTTGGTAAAGCAGTTTGACATCATTTATGAAAGAAAAAAAAAAAAAAAAACTATTATCATAAGGAACACAATAAGGTCTTTCCGCTATAGTGGGAAATACCTTAATAATAATCAGGAGCAATACAATAAGTTCTTGTCACTGTATTTGGAAACACATTTATAATAATAATTACAGGAAAAAATAATAATCCCCGAACTTCGCTTGGGAAACTTAATAAACAGATATAACTGTGTTGGTATAGCTAAATACAATGGTCTACTAAACGACCTCCTATAAGATTTCCATGGCGAATGAACCCAATGAAAATTTCTGCTAATAATTTTGTTTTTAAATACTACTGAAATCAAGACATGTCGCCCGGCAGATCAACAAGTTTTCTCAAAATTTCAAGTTTTTGGTATAGTTTTCATGGCAACAAAGGAATTCTCATTCTATAACAAAATAGTGAGGCAGTTCGTTTAAGTTTAAATAAACAACCAAGTTAAAATTCTTGTATAACTGTGATTAAAGGTTAAACAATAAATATATACACATGTTGAAGCGTAAACTATGATTAAAAATAAGAAGACAGAGGTGTGTAGTTTTGTTTCTTTTTTAAGTCCCCTTGAAGACATCAATGTCGATGATCTTGGCCAATCTCCACCTCTGTCTTCTTGTTTTTTAATCTATTTTTATGTTTTTATTGGGACCCAGTATTGAAATAGGATACGGTGATTTTCCATGGACAGGAATTAATTTGAACATTACAAAACCACAATATTTCTCTAACAAATGAATGAACTTATTTTAACATTTTTTTGTACTAAATAAAGAAATTGACTGCAAATATAAAACTGTTATTGTATTTTAGCAATGAAGACATAAGGGGGTAAATGCAAATGAGACAAAGTCTAGACTTCATATGTTTTTCTTCTATTACAAAGACAAAAACATACTAAGAAAAAAAAAGATAAAGATTATCAAAAGTCAATTATGGTCGTGTTTACCACATTTAATGATGACGAAAGCATTTATTTATTAGTCACAATTGGTAAACTAAGCCTACATATACTTAGAATTTACAAAAAAAAAAAAATATGAAGTTACTGTAAATTAGGTTTTTTTCTATCTTGCCATTTCTAGATTCACGTCTTCCCGGATTTGACTACCGACTTTGACTTTTTCCCGGATTGAATCACTCACAGTGTGACGGGTGCTGTTAACAGAGCAGGACATGCTTACCCTTCCGGAGCACCTGATGTCACTCTCAGTTTCACTGTAGTTCACACTGTTAGTGCCTTTGTTCTGAATGTTGTGGTTTCTGGTTCTGTGCTTTGTGTCTGTCTGGCGTCATTGTTTTTGTGTCTAACGTCATTGTTTTCTGTGTTCTCGTTTTTGCCCTGTCTTTTGACTTCGATTTTTGTGAATATCACTCCTTTGTTCCTTCGTTATTCTACTGCCGTTGTTTCGACAACTTATGTCTCTTCAGTGCATATCAAATCAAAGTATTTGAAAATAATGCATATTGGAAAAATAACCACTGATCAGCATATTGCACAAGAAAACCTGACTATATGAATATCGCATCAAACAGGTTTTCAAGAAGAAAGGTCATAATCAATTTTCTGCAAAACTCATGTTAGCAAAAATGTGTAGCTTACAGTTTTGAAAACACCAAATGTTACAAAATACAAGGGATAGAACATATGTTATGTTTCATATCTGTAGGCACATTTGATGATTTAAGCCTCACTTATTAAAATTATAAGATCCTTCACATGCAAAAAGAAGAAACATGAAAACAACTCTTAAAGTCGAGACATTTTAATGTCCTGTTATTTGTATTTTCAATATTCATTATTGTGAAATATTGCATTTATTCATATTTCTGACCGTCTTGGGAACAATTCATTTTCGATTAGTACAAGTGAAAACAGCTAATATGAAAAAAGAAAAAGTTGAAATTATTTCATGAAAGAAAACAACCCTTAATTTAATAATAAAAAAAAAAAACAATATAATTACACCTTTTTTTAATTCTTTGATAATTAATTGATTGGAAACCACATGTCAGTTATCAAATAAAAAAAATGACAAAATGGTTTAGTAGTATAAAATAGCTTTAGATGATGGGAATTACGATATGAATAAATAAAACTGCCGATAGGTTGCTGTGACCGACCACTCTAAATTAAATAGGATTAGAATCGCAATTCAGATGAAACAGTTTATGAACATTCGGGTTTCATTTTGTTTCGCTTGATTAAAAATGTATTTATTAATTTCTTGTGCGTTTTTAAGGACCTTTAATTTTATCTCTTAGATTTCAGTTTCATGCATGGTTGACGATCATTTCTAGCTTTTCTCCCAAATCTTGTATTAATTATATTATTTTCGTTTTAGTAATGCGAATTCATACCCCTCTTGTAATTACGAGGGATGTATATTCTTCTTGTAAGATTTAATATGAACAGATTTTTTTTTTCATCTGAGTAAAGAAGGCACTTGTTTATAAAGTTATAAAAAACTTCAAGTCCCTTCTTTTTGCCCTTGGCTAATACAAGAGTGCGTAGTATAATATATTCAATGAACAAATAATAATAAAAAAGAACAGTTTGTTTCCTTTCCTATAGACATAAAATCAAAGAATAGATGGATACACATTCTTGAGTTAACCGATGGTTATGATGAGTTTTGATAAGGTTAAAACAACAATTTAGCTTAAGTCCATGGGAAATGGCGACATGCTTATGTAAACAAAAATTTATTGCGTAATTTTTAGCATCCGTTACAACAGAAAAAAAATCTTCGGCATTTTCTCTTTCAAATCCAAAGTTACTCAACGGAATTGTCTACAGTATCAACAATATCATTAAGAAACGATGTAGCAAAAATACTATCACTTCTGTGACGTAACACATTATTGAACTTGAATATAATGTCAGAATTTTCTGATTGAGGTATCAGGCTTGTCCAATCGTCTTATTGGCAGATGGAATGAAAGATTCTGAATCCAACGTATGTCAACAGAATGACACTATTAGGTCAGCACCATAACTTAAAAGGACAAATAATTGTACTTTGAATAATAGGTAGAACCAAGTCAAAGTGATAACGTGGTGCCACCTACTTCTCATTTTATAAAATAATTGAAATTTCTAGTGTTAAGATGATTTTTTTTATTTTCGGCAGACATTTTAATTAGTTTCATAACTTAAAAATCTACTTTTCATTAAATTTGTAATTCGTAACCGATGAAACGGTCCTTGACATTGAAGTAAGTTCAACAAGAAATAAAGAAGATCTGTATGCATTTGTGCATGCTTTTGTTTTTGTCAAGGGAGTAATAACAAAATTGACGAAGAGAGTATTCAAGAGCACATGCCAATGGGACAAAAAGACAAATTAGTAGGAAACAACCGGAAAAATTGATGACCGGAATCATCCTGACTTGGTACAGGAATTTTTTTATTTTTAAATCTGGGTTAAACCGGTTTTGTGGCATGTCAAACGTCTCCTCTATTGCGGAAGTGTTCTGAAGCTACTCAACAGCAATACCTATAGAAAAATCATAGACATGTGGTAGACAGTTAAAAGAAATGATCATCGAGTACTAAATGAAAAAAAAAAGAATCTTTAATCAGAGCTCGGACCGAAACTTCAAATTAAATTTGTTGAACTAGCTTACAGTTGCACTTTCATAAAAACTGTCAATAGCAAAACATAAACATATTGGTTTGTTCACTTCGTATAAGAAATGGTCTGTCTGAGCCTCTGAATCATGCTTTGAAGACAGAGTTAGTAGTTATATAAAACCATCACAATAAAGTACTGAACTTGTGTTACGTATAACATTATTTACAAGAGCAAAAACAATGAACTTCAAAAAGAAATATAATGGATTAGCTGCAAAAAAGCGACAATGGAGTTAAAGATACAGTATGTAAAGACTATTGATGGATTAATCCTGAAGTGCAATATGATCTACCAACAACACCATCCAGTATTTGCTGAGCTCCACTAATATTCCGACATAATCTGATGTTGAATTGTATTTTTATTGTATTTTATTATAAATGGAAGCAAAGGAATATCTGAAAGCAGCTGTTAACTTGGATTATAGTATTTTGAATATCAGAAATTTACTTGGAGGCAAAAGATTGAAAAGCTGATAATGCCTCAAATTATTATAATTTCTTAAGTAGGGTTTTAGAATTGCGTAGACCTAATTTATTTACTTCTCAACAAAAGAAACGATGCACAATAATTTTGTAATTATTATTGTATTTCGCAATTCGAAACTTTTATTTTAGTGTATTTATGTATCCAACGTCAAAACGCATTTGTCAATTTCAATTTTTAAATCAGTTCCGAAACGGATATGATAAAACTCCGGAATTGTAGTTTTTCGCCCGATGGTCGCGCTGGCCGTTAACGGATGGATGATTTAAAATGTTTGATGTCCATAATTTGGACACTTCATCACGTTAACACTTTGCCATCTGAAAAAGTAGAAAACATTCTTTCATTTTGATGCCCTGCTCAATTCAAAATCAACGTGGACAATGACTTAGCGTGGTCAGACCGTCGATCTTCATTTTAACCCTCGCAATTCATTGCTATGTGAAAAGAAAAACAAACTATGCTCATCAAATGGTAAATCACGTGACAGCAGGTACTGTGAGATGTCACAACGTCAAGATCGCATAACACGTGTTTTACTTTTATGAGATCGGTAGTTGAAAACGGAAAATAGGCCTGAGGAAATCATGGTCGACATAGCAACAATATTTGACGTCAGCCTGTTCGAAAATTTGATGGTTTGGTAAAATGAAAAGGTGAACATACTAACTATTTACGCCTGCATATAGAAATTCCGGATAATGACCTTGACCGTGACCAGAGATGATTCAGAAATTATGCTGCCTTGCTAATATGAAGAAATAATATGCGTTACTGTTTACGGTCGAGCACAAATAACATTGTAGTGTACATATTTGAAGGTTCTTCATGTATTGTGCATATGGAAAAAGAAGTTTTAATTTTTTAAACAATCAAAAGATACCTTAAATGAGAGTACTTTGTTTTCATAAAAGGTAAAATAGCATTACGTCGGCCAGAATGAAGCATTTTTAAGTCTCATTAGGCTAATTTTCAAATGTTGTCTCGGTATTTGTTATATACATTAATACATCTACAGTGTTATGTGGTTAAAATTGATAAAAATACTTTAATTGATACAAAAAATGTTTATCTATTTTTTCTTACTTAAAATAAACAGAATAAATGCTATAAATTGCCTTTTTGCCTTTATTAAAGCTAAAATCCAACCAAACATGATATAAATAGGCACTATTAAACAGAAATAATACACCAACTTTTTAGTGATCCACCGAACCAAAACATAAAAAAATACATCTCTGGTCAATAGTATGCCAATTGATGTTTCTTATTTAAACAATTATGACGTCTTTCTCGCATCAAAACTCAGGTTAAATTCTGAAACTATCACATTAAAACCTGTTTAGCAATACCATATCTGCATAGCAGTTTGCAGATCAATGTATGTAATATCAGAAGTCGATCCTTTTTCAATGTCAATTATCCTTTCCAAGAGATCTGACTGTGTTTAATATTTATACCGACGAATTTGTATGAAATTTGTGCATAATTGCCATGAAAAAAATTAGGTTCTGTGTTGATACTTTTTACTTCGTATATATATTATGATTTGTTTTACCAAAGTCTACTTGTTTTTTTATCTTGCTATATATGTCCAGTGTTGAAGCTGACTGATCAGAATTGATTCATTAAGAGACTGTCAGTCTCAACACTGTTTGTGCTGATATTGTGCTTGTTTACAAAATTATAATATCTGCAATATCCCACTTGCATGTAGTTTTGGAAAACAAAAAAATAATCGCTAATAAATTCATAGAAAAACATAATTGGAAATGAGTGCAATAACAAAATTGAACAGAATTGTCAAGAATCTAAATATAAAAGTCAAAATGACAAAGCAGAAAAAAACCAACGATAATACTGCCGACATCAGTTGTCTTCACTGGTTTCAGATATTTCAACAGAAATGGTGGGTTAAACCGTTTTTTTTTTTGCTAGCAAAACCCCTCTTTCATAGCGGTAGTGTCTTTTTGCAGTTCAAAAGCATTTGCTACGGAAAGGTCGTAGATAGTGTCATTTAATATTGTAAATATTCTAAAATGCATTTTTGTCATTGTATTTATTTTGTAAGGCCTTTATTTTATGTAATTTGTTTAGCCTAGTTATGTAACTTTTTATAATAAACAATGGTCTACGATAATAAACCTCAGAACATGTAGAAATTCCTGGAATATACTTTTGAATATTTTACACAGACATTTCTTGAACCATCTTACGTTATCATATTAGTCATTCTATTGACATTTAATGTTTTTTTCCGGATGTGTTTTGTTAAAGAATGTTCTAGTTACATTATATGTATAAAAATAAGGTGGCAGAAAAGGATGAGGACATTCAGTTTTAATAAGTTTATGCAGGATTATTACGCATATCTTTGTATTACAAATTGACATTAGGTATTGGGAATGTATTATTAACTATTTAGTGAGGACTATAAGCAATATTCATCTGGACATTTATCGGTGGACTTCGGTGGAGGATTATTTATCGGATATTTATTTTGACTTCATTATTGTCAGATAAAATATATATTCTGTACATTTAATTTGTAGAATAATTATTTTCTGTCTTATTAAAAAGTCAATTTGAGTCATTTTTTTCATTATTGCTGACAATTTATAGGTTATTTCTACCTCATAACAATAGTGAACAAAATGCTCATCCAAGTACTTAAAAATGATTCTTTAATAACAATTTTGACCGAAACTTCCTTTCTTACCACAAGGGACTGGTATCTATTAAAGAACTGTTTAATGATCGCACTCGGTGACTTTTTTAAAGCCTTGATTAATAATTTTTGTTTCCGATGTTGCCATTGTCCTTTGATTGTTCGTGTTGGATTGACGGTTCGGTTCTCACTTACTTTAATAAAACGAGCCCAAGAAAAATGCAAATACAAATTTACATTAATTTGTTTGCAAAAGTCTCATATTTATAGTTTTTTTTTAAATGCTGGCAATATCAAATAAACAATGAAAAAATACTGGGTAAATGAGCATGTAGTTTTGGGCTTCCAACAACTATGTATTTTAACTTAAAAAAATCAAACGATTAGAATTTGATCAAAAATCCAAAACATGGCGATTCATATGAAAACGAATTGAGACAGCATCACAAAGACAAAACAAATAAACGAAAATGAACAGGAACGCCACAAAACTAAAGCGCTAACAATATGAACCCCTAAAAACTGAGGTACCGTGAGGTGCTCATCTCATCTGTGAATAAACATTACAACGGTCTGTTAAATCACGGTGACGACAATAGTGTATTGACAATTGCAACAATGACTGAACATACCCTTGATGTACAAAGTGTTGAGACAGTAATTTCGCTCTGTTGACAAAATCGCTGCACAAAACACAAGCACGGCAATAGCGAATGATTTATGAAATGTAGACGCCATATGCCGAAGATGTGAAAATATTACTGCTCAAAAACGTAAATTATACTATTGGAAAGTCGAAATAATCACGCTTGTCGGATATATTTATGGGATCCATTTAGCAAAAACACTGTCTCAAAAGCTGCTTAGTCAGGGATTTGTTCAACCTATGTTAGATTCTTTCCTCAAGAAATTCTATGGCCGTTACCATAACATGATTGAAAGATATGACATGTCAGTATCTCATATGAAAGTGGACATTTTCAGCTAGATTCACGTCTTCCCGGATTTGACTATCCACTTTGACATTTTCCTGGATTGACTCACTCACAGTGTGACGGGTGCTGTTAACAGAGCAGGACATGCCTACCCTTCCGGAGCACCTGATATCACTCTCAGTTTCACTGGAGTTCACACTGTGAGTGCCTTTGTTTTGAATGTTGTGATTTCTATTTTTGTGCTTTATGTCTGTCTAACGTCATTGTTTTGTGTCTGGCACCATTGTTTTTTGTGTTCTCGTTTTGTCCATGTCTTTGGACTTCGATTTCTGTGGATTTCACTCCTTTGTTCATTCGGTATTCTACTGCCGTTGTTAGCAAAAGATGCGTTATTAATGGAAAGAACACAATACAATCAATATATCTATATGTTTTAAGATCTTTTACGAGTCCCTTTTAGAAATTCAGTCTCGTAGCGAATAGAAGAGCACAATAAGAAACCATTTGGTATGCTAAATTTGTGTTGATAAATAGCACCTCCATATATGACAAACATAGTATCAATTACAATTTAAGCATAATGCACACCTGCTTTCATCGTAGCATACTTTTCCTTTTTTTTTCTAATGTTGAACTGTGACCTAAAAAAACACT
>MJUU01009539.1:205572-235890 GCA_002080025.1 Modiolus philippinarum
AAAAAAAAAAAAAAACAAAAACAAAAAAAAAAACGAAAAAAATAAGCAGGTCAACATTTTTTTTAATTTACTGCAAACCTGCTGGTGAGATCAATGCAATTTCATGGTAAGTGTCGAAATTGAAGTTGTAAATAGGTACATTCAAATTAAAACTAAATATAACACTGAAACGGCCCTAAATTGAAAGAAGGGTGTTTATATTAATTGCATTATGTTAAGAACACAATGCCAAAGTTGCTGTTAATTTGGATTCTGTATATGAGCATTTTGACTTACGTTTCTTCAGTGTAGAACTTACTATATTTGGAATCCATATACCGAAATAACTGAAAAGGGTGACAGAGAACAAATAACCAATAAGATCAAAATAGAAAAGCAATAATTAGATAAAGACAGAGCTATGAAAGATTGAGATACTCGTTAGTTTTGAATATTAAGTTATATTTTGGTATTGCAAGTTTCCAGATAAAATCGGTTTTCGTGCCAGTACTGCAGTGCTGGCCTCTGGGTTGGTTAATACCTTAGAGGACTAACAATCCACCAGAAGAGACATCGGCCCATTGTTAAAAAATAAAAAGAAATACCGATTGTTTTGCATGTTGAAATCTTTAATTATATTCCGTGCTGTTCGTAATGTACCTGATGAACAGCAGTCCGACAGGTATCCCTGGTTTGTTAGTTAGTCTGTATCCAGGGCGAATACAAACAAATTGTTAATTTTAGTGATTAGTATGATTTACAAATACAAAGTAAAATAGTTACAAACATTTTGTGCATTTTATTTCAAATCAAGTTCTCCAAATAACTAATTTTGATATATAAATATAAATTAAAATCGAATCTGAAATACCAGTAGCAAAAATATACAGTCTTCGAAAAATTAAGTATTACTTATTTTTAAACATGTTGAAAGCTATAGGTATAAGATTTGTGCATGATGATAAGCCTTAACATGAAGCATATAAACGTAGTTTCTAGTTTTTTAATAGAAAATCGAAAAACCGATTTTCGCAACCAAAGATAAAGCGATTAGTGCAGAATGAGAATACCAGTTTCAACAATAACTACAATAGAGAACATTGTGAGTTCAAATTTGTTACCAGATCATTTGTGGTACAAAATTTTATAATTGTAAATTTTAGGCTTTAATGGATTCTCTTCATGGATGTGGAACGTTTCAAAATTTAAACAAAGTAAGACCAAACATTTTTACCAAAATTTTGGAAAAATCATTCCAGAAGTTTCCACGTTCCCTAAAAATGTTCAAACCGACTAAATTAAAACAATCTTTCACCAAATCTCGCAGATCGGGAGCCTCGTAATTTTTTAGGATTAAAATCTTTGAAAAAATTACCAAATTTTCCAAAAATGCAACGAAAATATGGCCAAAAGAAGAAACTTGGTACACTGGAAATAATTATTTTAACATTTTGATAGTCTTTGAATCCAATAAAGCCTAACCTGTTTGAAAACAGACGGGCGTTGGGACGTTGTTCTGAAATGACAACAAAAACTCAGATTTCAAAAAATTAAAGTTTATCAAAATCTTGCTCGATCGTTTTCAAGTTCGTGCCCGTCTTAAAAATGGCCTTATCATTTACATAACCCTAATTTTATGGAAAAAATCAGCAAAGAAATTGTTTTGTTTTAACATTTCGTCACATTAGTGAAAATCAACTTGTTAAAATGTCGTAAAAGTGGATTATCTCCCCTTTACTCAAAGATTACCTGGTACGTCTACACCTGTCACCTAAAACACAAATAGGAATGTTACTTTGTGTTTTACATTAATATCAACAATAACAACAATAATTTTCAATCAAACTCCATGCATTGAACTGAAACTTATTTTTTCTGGTCAGGCTACCACATTTTGTCATCAAATTAGGTTAGGCACAATTTCATAACTTTTCACATTAAGACAACAATATGATGCATGACTAAAGTTTGACATCTGAATATCAAAATTATCTCATTTATAGTGTTTTGAACAAAAACCTCTTACCTAAATTTGGCTTCAAAAATGATGTTCATGCAAAAAGTAAGGTCATGCTTAACTTTAGGCGGAATGTATATATATTTACGGATTGTTTCGAATCTGTACCGTACCTTTTCCTAATTTTTTTATCATCAAACATTTCCGGAAAAGAGAAATCGAAAGTTTTATATGTTTTTACCAAAAATCTTTCATATCTAAATTCCTTTCTAGTAATTTCGTCTTTTTGTTCGAAAATGATGGAATCATATTGTTATGTCATAAATATTAACCAAACATCCCTTTTGTCAAAATTTCAGCACATAAAACTTTCAGCATTGTAGTAAAATTTTTGCTGATCTTATCAAATACTAGGTATACAATATGACCTATTTACTATTGTGTCTGGATGAACTCAGTTGATACATAGACTTGTAAACACATCAGAGTGTTCTGATCAAGGATATATTTTATTGCAAGGCCAACATACCAAACGTTGTTTCACAGTATATGCATTTTCAGTGTTGACAAGCAACAATATATTGCTATATATGGTCTTCACTGCTATAATATGTGTTATATAAACATCTAAAATTATTTCACCATTTTCAAATCAGTACTATCAATCTTTTCAAGATGGATGCTGATGAATAAACACTTGACCAAAATAATAAACATAATTATCAAAGATACACATAGGTCCCTAGTTTCTATTTAGAGGTGAAGTGTTTTCTTATCATTTTTCTGTAATGATAAATACGGAAGAACGATTTAAACTGAGAATAATGTACAGTAGTATGACTTTTATTATTTTTGTGAAAAAAAATACCTTGCTTTTTTAGAATGTGGTTTGTTTTGTTCTTCAGATAGTTATTAATTTGTACAATGTTTTAAAATTCTTGTTTGAATGTCAAACAAATATTCAACTCTTTTTCTTCAATTCTTGAAATTGCATGGGTTTTATCAATGGAAAAGAACATAAGAGTTAATAAATCATTTGTTTCATAATAACGTTTGTCTCCATTTTTATATCCGAAAACAGGGGCTTTATGACGAATAATGTGACTTCCAAATGAAATTTATGTTAACACTTTTTAAATTTGTCCCATATTTTTCATTTAAAGAACAAGATAAGAAGAAATGTTAATTATTCTTTTTAATTTTACAGGTTTAACACATACTGTTGTCTAAAGTTTTCCATTGGTATAGAAATTCATTACGTAGAAGAATAAAATGTATTATTTTCACTTTAAACACCTTCAATTTGTTATATGGTAGATATTTAAAAATAAACTCCAGTGAATTTCTAAATTCAGTATATAGACTGCCCTTTTCTAACTTTTGCTCCTATCAAAGAAATTCTATTGTAGTGTCTTTTTAAAAGAACTGAACAACAATTATATATATATCATCTTTATGTATATCTTACAGGTAAAACTTGTTTCTGAAAACCACGTTTTGCTAATTGATATTAACTTTTTTATTAACAGGCTCATTTCATTTTCACAACTGAACATTACTTAGGGCATAGCATTTGTTAGTTTATGGAACTCTGCTATCCTGTTACATTTATATACCAGTTTATAAAGTATCTGTTGTGTTGAAATTTATCCCTTTTTATCCAAAATTTCATTTCTATATAAACAAATCCAATTTCCATCCATCCATCAAAATAAAGACATTTACTTTTTTTGTAATAGAATGAATACCCCATATGACTTGTTTTCTTACATCAAGACAGTTTTGGCTCTTTGGTTTTACCCCTCCACACTAATCGAATTTGTAATCAGCTCCTGATAAAATTCTGGAATTAATTTCCAAGTTTGCCAGTCGATTTTGTTGATTTTATCTATAAAAATTCAATAAACATGCATATTTTTTTCTATTCTATTCAAATAATAGGTAGGTAAGATTTTCCAGTTTGCCATGTTTCCTTCCCGTAATTTTTTATCGATTATATTTGTATTGATTTGAAATAGGCATCAACATCAACCATTTTTACCACCATCCCCCCTTTTCATTGTAATTGAATGACAACACAGAACGTTTAATATTATCTTTTAATTTTGAAATTGTTGAATTTTGGTAAAACAGTATTACTAGCTATATAGGTGATGTTCCGTAACGACAACGATTTTATTATTGTAATTCTTTTAATTCTTCCTATTAAAGTTAAGCTGTGTTTTTCCCATTGTTTTGTATTTTTGTTATGTTTTTTTTTTTTTTTTAATATTAAGATGTTGACATTTCTTTTATTAGTTCCAAAGTAAATCCGAAGATTTTCAATGTTTTGTCTGACCAGTTTAAATTTTCAAAGTTATCTTTGTCCCTACTAATTTTGGATTTCCCTAGCCAAATTCACTCTGTCTTATTTTTGTTTAATTTGAGACCAGATAGTCATCCAAAGTGCTCTTTTTTATTTAGAGCTAAAGTTTTCCTTTTTTATTCTAAAAATATAAAAATATAAATATGTTGTGCGATGGCCACAAATTAACTATGAAACAAAATAAAATGGTATAGTTGGCCACGATTAAAAGATAAAAAACACAAAATGTACAAATTAAAAAAACACATAGAAATGACAAAAATAGAAAGAGAGGGAGGGAAGACTGCCCAACGTTTCGGCCTATATGGCCTTCGACTAGGGGACTACCGGACTAAACACGGAGAAAAAAGATGGATATGACGAGAGAAGGCAGACCTGATGGCGTGTCACAGAAATTACCTGTAAAAATCGTGCCAAATCTTGAACTTAATCAAAAACGAGAGATAAAACATTAGTTATCTGTACTATGCAAATATTAAACTTCAATACATAAATAATTTTATAAAATAGACTGCTTCTTAACATTCATGCCAAAGGGTCGAACAGTTCCAAGAAAATGGATGATTTTTTTTTGTTCAAGGAATTGTCGTTGTTTTTCACCTGCACTAGTTTGTATAAGGACAGTCACGTGCCTGTCCAGTATGCTGTGGTTAGCTCGCCGGAAATGTTCACCTACGGGGCAATCCTTACCATTGGTGACGCTCTGTATATGTTCGACAATGCGATCATTCAATCTCCGGCCAGTCTCACCCACATAGATCATGTTACAGCGTTTACAGCCTACAGTATACGCTACGTTTTCAGTAGTACACGTGAAACCATTTTTTAGTTTGAAAACGTTAGCCGGCCCTACTACTTCATCGGTTTCCCAAGTTAAAGGACAAGTCGAACAGCGACATCGCTTACATTGTCTAGTGCCCTTATATTTACAGGGAGTTTGAGGAGTAGCACTCTTGAAAGAACTAGTAACAAGGTGCTGTTTTAAAGTCTTCCCTTTTCTGAAGGCTGCAATGGGAGGCGAATCCTGGAAAACTGCCGACATATGCTCGTCCTCGAGAACTATAGATTTGAAGTTGCGTATCAAAATGTTTTTGATAGCTTCATTGTGAGGGTGGTATGTCAGGATCAACGGAACCCGGTCGTCGGTATTTCTCACCCTCCTCTCCATAGCCTCGGATCTGGTCACTCGGGAAACTGAATTCATAGCTCGATCCAAAACTTTGGTGGGGTAGCCTCTCTTAACAAAAAAGGATTTCATTCTGTTACATTGAGTCCTGACGTCCTGCTCGTCACTACAGATACGACGAAGTCGCAAGAATTGTGACTTTGGAATGGCATCTTTGCATGACTTTGGGTGACAGGACCCATAATTTAAATAACAGTGGGCGTCTGTCGGTTTATAAAACGCTGAGGTGGAAATTTGCCCATCCTTTACGGTGCAGTTAATGTCGAGGAAAGAAAATCAG
This sequence comes from Modiolus philippinarum, assembly GCA_002080025.1. NCBI lineage: Eukaryota > Metazoa > Mollusca > Bivalvia > Mytilida > Modiolidae > Modiolus > Modiolus philippinarum. Next base: position 211,340 of record MJUU01009539.1, read on the forward strand.
AAAATTGTTAAAAATTTCATCAAGACATCCATAGAGAAGCAGGATTTACCAGATGAAGCGTATAAATTGGTTGTTTCCCAGCCAAGAACGTCACGTTTCTATATGCTGCCCAAAATACATAAATTGGGGAATCCTGGTAGACCTATAGTTTCAGCTTGTAGCTGTCCTACCGAATACATTTCTAGTTTTCTCCATGATGTATTTATTCCAATTGTGGAAAATCTACCTACATATATTAAGGACACTACACATGCTCTCAATATTTTTGAGTTTTTTCAGCCAGAAAATGCTGATGTCAAACTATTCACTATGGATGTCATTGCCCTCTACACTAGCATCCCCGACAATGATGCCATGGTAGCTTTAAGACACTTTTTAGACAGAAGACCCAATCCTTATGTAAAGACAGACATTATCCTTAGGCTTGCTGAACTTGTCTTGACCCTCAACACTTTTCAATTTGATGGGGAATATTATAGTCAGTCCGGTGGTGTTGCGATGGAAACCAAAATGGGTCCAAGCTTTGCTTGTTTATTTGTTGGCTACCTTGAGAAAAAAAATTCTCCGAATATATAGTTCCTGTCCCCGAACTTTATAAAAGATACATTGATGATGTTTTTGGGGTGTCCTCTGACATTGAAGATGAACTTATGTCTTTCATTGACTATGTTTCCTCGTACCATCCGTCATCAAATACACTTTTAATATTACCAAAGATAGTCTCTCTTTCCTCGAAATTAACTGTATCATAAAGGATGGGCAAATTTCCACCTCAGTGTTTTATAAACCGACAGACGACGCCCACTGTTATTTAAATTATGGGTCCTCTCATCCAAAGTCATGCAAGGATGCCATTTCAAAGTCACAATTCTTGCGACTTCGTCGTATCTGTAGTGACGAGCAGGACTTCAGGACTCAATGTAACAGAATGAAATCCTTTTTTGTTAAGAGAGGCTTACCCACCAAAGTTTTGGATCGAGCTATGAATTCAGAATCCCGAGTGACCAGATCCGAGGCTATGGAGAAGAGGGTGAGAAATACCGACGACCGGGTTCCGTTGGTCCTGACATACCATCCTCACAATGAAGCTATCATAAACATTTTGAGATGCAACTTCAAATCAATAGTTCTCGAGGACGAGCATATGTCGGCAGTTTTCCAGGATTCGCCTCCCATTGCAGCCTTCAGAAAAGGGAAGAGTTTTAGACAGCACCTTGTTACTAGTTCTTTCAAGAGTGCTACTCCTCAAACTCCCTGTAAATATAAGGGCACTAGACAATGTAAGCGATGTCGCTGTTCGACTTGTCCTTTAACTTGGGAAACCGATGGCCGGCTAACGTTTTCAAACTAAAAAATGGTTTCACGTGTACTACTGAAAACTTAGTGTATGCTGTAGGCTGTAAACGCTGTGACATGATCTATGTGGGTGAGACTTGCCGGAGATTGGGTGATCGCTTTGTCGAACATACACAGAGCGTCACCAATAGTAAGGATTGCCCCGTAGGTGAACATTTCCGGCGAGCTAACCACAGCATACTGGACATGCATGTAACTGTCCTTATACAAACTAGTGCAGGTAAAAAACAACGACAGTTCCTTGAACATAAAATCATCCATTTTCTTGGAACTGTTCGACCCTTTGGCATGAATGTTAAGAAGCAGTCTATTTAATAAAATTATTTATGTATTGAAGTTTACTATTTACATAGTACAGATAACTAATGTTTTATCTCTCGTTTTGATTAAGTTCAAGATTTGACACGATTTATACAGGTAATTTCTGTGACACGCCATCAGGTTTGCCTTCTCTCGTCATATCCATCTTTTTTCTCCGTGTTTAGTCCGGTAGTCCCCTAGTACATAATCTGAAAAAAATAGCGTTGTGTCATCTGCAAACTGGCTTATCTTTAAAGTTTTAGTTTTACCATCTAATTTTATTTCTATTTCTCTAAGCTCATTTTTTCTTTCTTAGTCTGGTGGCCATAATTTCAACCGCAATAAAATAAAGCAAAGCTGATCAATTACTTCCCTGTCTTATCCACCAATTGAATGAAAAGGGCCTGGATGTCCAACCGTTATTGCTTATATTACCTTTGATATCTTTGCAAAAAGTTTCTACCTATTTAATAAAGCCTATTTTAAAACATTTTTTTTCAGAGATTCTGTCATAAATACCCATTCACGGAAATCAAAGCCTTTACTGAAATCTGAAAACAAGACAGCACATTGTATGTGTACAATTCAAAAAGCTAGGTAAGGTTATGGCGAGGCCAGAGTATCACTTTGCAATTACAATTACCTTATCTCAGTACTGACAAACTCAAAAGCCAAAAGAAGTATTGCTCTACTGCGTTATTTTCAATGATGCTGGTTGATGAATTTATCACTTCGTTTTTTTAATTGCTTTTCATATGTACTCTTGTATTGACAATTAAATACAAAACCGGTATGAAAAATGTAGAAACCAGTCTGTCATATCAAAGAAATAAGAAACCCGACAAGACAAATAATTATAATATTAATGTGTAGATAAAAGAGCGAAATATTATTAAGAATACTAAACAGCACAAATTTGGAGAAGGAAATTAATTTCGCATTAGTTTTTCTTTAAATAAACCGAAAGTTTAAATAACACTTTAAAATATTTTTGATTTTTTTTTGCTATATAATATATGTCCATTGATACAATTTGATCTAACCACGTGTATCTAGATACCGCCCACTGTCACGTGACTTCTCATACAGGCATGTAGAATTGTTCTGTATTAGTTTAACATTTAACAAAAAGGCAAGACGTTTCATTCGAATTTGAGAAAAATCTGAAAAGGAGGAAAAGTATTAAAAGCCAAGCAGTGCGTTTTACTAGCTAAAGAGATAAAATCTATACCGAATGCCGATTGTATTCATAACGAATAGAGAATTAGCAAAAAATGCCCCAGAAACGGAATATTATAATGTACGACATCTAATAGATTTTTCTCTATAAAGACCGAATTTTCAACACCGATAAAGAGACGATGCTCTCAGAAAAATTTCAACATTTTTTTTTTCAAAATTGCGCACAATTTGAATTACATATATTTATAACAAATTGGATTCCCGCTTGAACAGCAGACTAGGCTCCTTGAGCTAGCGGCAGTTTAGCGGCGAGCACTACTTGATCCATCTTTCTAAACTACGCTTTGTTTTAACATTTCCTTTTCAATTAGATATCTTCCTTATATATATTTTTTTCAAAGCCTTTTCACCGTCTCTAATCCTTTTTTATCAATTTCATTTGAATATTGAAAATATATTATATAAATTTTGGTATAGAATATTAATCTACAGAGTTCCTCTTATCAACTTAGTTTCATATGATATTACATTTCATTAAAGTTTTAGTGGTTGTGTTTCCAAAGTTCCATCGATTTTTGTAGCTTGCTCTTTAAAATAAGGACTAAAAGTAGTGGCTTTCTCTTTATTGGTGAATTATCGAGTACTTTAAACTTCTTTCCTATTTTTTTCCGATTTCTTAGCTCTACTCGGGACTTCAATCCATTTCGGAAAAAAGGTTCAACGTTTAAATCGAATAGAATCAAACCAGAACACTTCCATAATACAGAGGTATACTTTTAAATCCAACTGACTTCCTTCAGAACATTTATAAAAATAGGATTGTGTTTCTTTCTTAACTTTTTTTGTCAGATGGTATTCCTGTTCTGCATCATTTTTATCTGGCTTGCTGTAATACATGTTAACCATTTCAATATTAATACAACACGTGTTATGATAAAATTTGCTAATTGTATTGCCAAAGAATTACTTTATCTCTCTTCCAATACCATTTACGTACCCATCATTTCAACTTGAAAAATAATTTATGGAAGACAACATTAGAAATTCAGAAAATTGGAAAATATTCATACAATTAATTCAGGCAAGCGGCTAATTAAGACCTCTATAAAAGTTGTATGTCAGCTGTATTTAAATACACACATAATTCGCTGAGTTTAATTATTTTATTTTTTAATTTTGATATTAAATTTTATTTTTTAAATTATTCGAAAGGAATCAAATCCCAGAAATCGACACGTTTTGCAGGGAACAATACATTTTTTTGCATACCCAATCTATGAATCAAATCAACAATTGCTTACATTTATTTTGCGTGCAGGTTGTATCAAAGTGAACATAGTATGGCTTGAAAGAGAAAATATAGGACTAAAAAAACTGGTCTGGTTTTGGAGTGTATGTGTATGCTGGTAGGGGGAGGGGGATGGGCGTGTTGTTGAACGTTGAACGGAAAACGTAGGGACTAATGCATGAAAAACATAAACAAAATTGTATATATTTTCATAAAACAAACCTTCTCAAGCTAATATATGGAATAGAAATTACAACACATAGATAAAGAAATGTCGTGTAAAGATTTTATTTGAATTTCAGAGTGTATTGACTGCTCAAAAAAATACATATCGAATCGTTTGTAGGTTAATGCCCACAAGAACGTATGTGAATGGTGAAATCGAGTAGTGGAAAAAATACTTCGAGATAAAAGTTTCTCAGCTTTCGTGAATCGGGAAAATTGCAAAAACCTCATATTGAGATTTTGAAAAGCAAGCCGAGTTGTTTATGACCAACACATTTTTATTATGAAACTTAAAATGGTTTCAAAACGCGTTTAACATTTCACAACACATTTATACATAAGAAGACATCAAATATCAAAAAGTAGTGTAGTTTTCTTTCTATGGTTACCTTTTTTTTAAATAAAGAGAGCTTTATCTTTCTATTTTGATCCCAAGAGATGCCGTTCACATTTGTAATAAATTGTTTAATTGTTGTGAACAACATTATGCTAAAGTGCGTGTGGTATATCTTATCAAAGTGTAAAATATATCTCCTTTTCTATAATAAATAAACAATGAATTGAATATTTTACGAAAGGATATGGAGTAAATGGACATGAGACTACAACGCATATGTTAACTCCAACTGCAATTATTTTAATGAGCTGTATGGCCATTTCGGAAATTAATTTCTCATCATCAGCAGCACTATAATCCAAACATGGTAAATCCATAATTAAAAAAAAAACGTTAAAATGCATAATACGAAACAAAATCCTATTAATCAGTAATTTCAAACACATCTGACAATTATTACTTTTAGTTGAAAAAAGTGGAATCCATTTCTGGTGCAGGGTGTGATCGATAGGGTTATACTTTTCAAAACATCAATACACCAAGGCAATGATATGAGCACATCTTTTGTATTTTTATGATTTTTATTTGTACTTATTTTGAATTTCCCAAAGTTTCCCTAATTGGTATATGTGTTATCTGACAAGTGACGTCAAATACCGTTTTGTCATTCTCCTAAACAACGGCAGTAGAATACCGAAGGTACAAAGCACAAGATTACACAAATCAAAGTCCAGAGACAAGGCAAAAGCAAGAACACCAAAAGACGGAAGACCAAAGACACCACATGCCCACAAAATACACGAACATTACATATACAACACAAAAAATTAAAGCACTAACAGTGTGAACTCTGTGTACAGCACCCGTCACACTGTCAATGGGTCAATCCAGGATAAAGTCACAACCGGTAATGTCAAATCCGGGAAGACGCGAATCTAGCTGAAAATGTCAGTTTTTATTTCTGACACTGACATTTCGTATCTATCTATGATGTCTAGGTGACGGTCAAAGAATTTCTGAAGGGACGAAAGTAACAAAGGCTGAATATATCCCTGACTCAACAGTTTTAGTGACAGTGCTTTTGCTCTTTCCACAAAGTGAAGCTAAAACTAGTTACGATTGCGGTTGACAACTCAAATGATAAATAAAAAAATGTGCGATTATATTACTGTTTGATTTTTTAGGAACTGCAAAAAGTAATAAAAAATGTTAAATGATTTCTATGTTTAGTACAAAATAATGACAAACTCAAGATAATAAAGACCATAAATCTCTCTCTGTATGTGTATGTTAATTTCAGCTTAAGGTAGTAGACTCGAGGTAACCCCCAAATTTTCCACAAAATTAGTTTGCTTTAAATTTGCAGTATGAAACAATTATGTGATAGTATACTTTAGGAACAATTTTTGCACAGTTTAACCGTAAGATTTTTTTATCTACAGTTCATAGAAACACCCCTGTCTTAGAGGTTTTATATTCCGTTAAAAAATAACCATAAGGCATACACTACTGTACTGTTTATCAATAAAGAACAGCATAAATTATCCAAAAATTGCTAAACTGCTTCTGAGAAATTTGCAGACCTAAATACCAGATTATAAATATCATAAGTATACATTAAGTGTTGATTTGAAGTAATTTCATTGCCGAGATAATGCTAAAAACAGAGCTTTATTCAACTTCTTTTCGACAAAAATCTTATAATTCAATTTTCATCAAAAACTGAGAAATTAAATGTCATTTACAATTATATTTATAAAATTCACCTTACTTTTTTATCACAATATTAGGAAAACTGATTAAAAAGTCATATTTCTTGGTACTGAACGTCAAGTTGAAAGAATTACCTCCCTTGCCAAATATTTGACTTTAATTCGTTTTGATATTTTTAAGATACTATTCAAAACGTGGAAATTGCATATGAAGTGTTTTATTAAAAGAGTGGTTTTTTTTCAAGATAAGATGGATATTTTATTTCTATCTATGAAAAATATTATAAATCTTGTGTTTTATTCATAACAATCACAGCAATCAATTTTTATATGAAAATGATTTATCTCCTCCTATCCTAGATCTACTACCTTAAGTGAAGTGTGTTTTCATGTATTCAGATTCCCCTCAACAGGGAAAAAAAAACATGTATATAAAGTAGTTTGTTTTAAACAAACGCTTAGTTTTTTAGTCGGATTTCAGATTGTGTACAAAAATAAATTAGCATTTTCATTATATGAATAATTAAAAATGTAACCAGAATAATCTAATTCTGAATTCGAGCAATTTGTATTACATTACATTTTTTGTTTGATTGTTTTCACAAATCAACTCAGATTTAAGGTAGATGGGTACTCTTTTTTTTCATAGATTTTCTTTATTTTCTCAGGAAAATTTCCTCATTGTATAATAACTGAAATAAAAAAAATGACTGATATCAAAATAATAAAATATTTCTGATGAAAATATAGGGAAAAACAGGTATTCCGTTGTTTCCTTTTAAACTGTTCCATAGATTTTTCTCTACTTTACTCACATGTTAGCCCTTTGAACATACTTTAAAAGTGTAAGGAAAAAATTGGGTTACCGAATTTGTTTCCCTTTAATTTGTGAAATGTAAATTTTCATAGTGATATCTATATAAAAAAAATATCAGATTATCTCCCTTTTTCAAATATCCTCTTCCAAATTAATTAATTATTAAATTAAAATACCTCATCTTTTAATTCAAATACATGTAAAATCAAGTCAATAAAGGTCCTTTGCTTTTTGTGTCACTGATATTATATTTATTGATATATTACAAATAAAAAAATTTGCATAATTAAAAAGCAAATAATACCTCAACAGTATAAATAACAAATTGAAAATGGAGGAAGACTACCGATCTATCTTAAGACGTCAAATAAAATGTTGTTTACTTTGCTGATTTTTCGACAGATAACTAAATACCGAAGTTGCTGTGAATGTATTTTCTTTGATAAGATCGTTGGTAGTTGCAATTAATTTGGCACTCATCTTGTCCATCAAAATCTAAATTCCAAATCCAATGCTCTTTTAATGTAAATATTGTGATGTCTTAAAATCTAAATTAATCAATGAATGATATGGAGAAAAAGCACAACAGACAGTCTAAAAATTCATGCTAAAGCAAATCAAAGTAACACTGTTTTTATTGCCGTTCTTCATCTTGAAGTCATCATGAAAACTTCAACAATGAGTTTGCTAATATTTCATAGTAGGTAATCAGAAATTGAAAAACGAGCTGTAAGTCTATTACTACATGTTGTCAATACATTTGTTCTATATCTTCAACCTATCAAAAAAAATAACTTCGAAAATGTATTGAGGTAGATTTCTGATAAGCGTTAAAATATAGAAATATCTTGATCTTTGTAACTCTATCTTGAATTCTATAGATTCAATATCTATTTTATAATGTCCAACATTCACTAGATGAATTGATTGGTTTACCTAAAAAAAATAGTCTCAATAAACTTGAAGTTTCAAATTTATTATACATTAAATACATATTAAATATATCGTTTACGTAGCAAAATGTAAATGCAAGTAAACTAGACATTTATTAACTTTAGTTTGCATTCAATGCAAATTTTACTTGAAATTTATATATTGAAGTAAATTTAACTTGTATTTGGGAGTTAATTTGTCTTCATAAATGTAGTCTAATTAAGCTTTAAATTAAAGATGTATTTAGAGAATAAACTTTACTACAAACAAAATTTGAGTTTAATGCTAGGTTAATATTTCAGTAAATCAAACTTTTCATCCATTGTTTACTAATTTTTACAAACCAGCGTCATGACAGAAGGAAAGATATAATTTTAGCACATCCTATAAATAGAACAGGGAAGTCCTTTATTTGGATTTTGTCATGGACCAGAAGTTTGAAATTGAACCCAAAACTATATTCAGTATTATAAACTGAAATTTCCCTGATTGGGTTATATTGTTATGGAAATTCTCATGATATGAAAGCTTCACAATTCGTATTAATATTAAAAAAAAAGTTTAACCTTTACTAGCCAATAATTTCTTGTTTAAACTTTGTATTGGTTAGATGAGGAAAAGAAAACATAACTCATTTAGTGCTGATTCAAAAAGCTTATATAGCAACCGCAACAGTTTGGGAAACCAGTCCTGCCTTATATGGAAATATGTTTACTTCCGGCAAAGAAGGGCGCCGGCACATTGTTTATATATATATCACGTCTAAAACAGCGACAAACTTGGAAATCTTATTTAATCCTCAGGATAAGCATGTAAATATGCTTATACAGGTCTTGAAAATTAAATTAGATGCGTCTGAAGTCAAAGCCCAACTGAGCTAAAGTCTTAGGATGTGATATTATCGAGAACATCTTTCCACTGAGGAATTCGACCACTACAATTTGAGTGACACGCAACACTTCATTTGAATTTCACTTGTGCATATACGGCCCTATTTTCGATTTCACTGTTGCATATACGGCCGTATAATCGTCTAAGGTAAGGGTTTAACAGAGCGCCAGAACTGAGAAATGATTAACGGATACACCATTCCTCTGCAGATCTGCAGAACTTGTATTCTTATGTAAGATTAAAACATTCATTTGAATTTGGATACTGCATATAGCTATTTCAACAATTTATGTCTCATCAGTGCAGTTCATATCAAAACCTTTGTAAAATGATGATAGAAACTTAAGGTCTTAACATATCCAGTGATCAAGCGAAAATGATAAAAATCGTTCACCTATACAATCAATCCAGGTAAAATCAGTTTGTCGCACATTGTACCACACAGGTTAGGCAGATTGAATAAATGACCTGAGCTTTAAGTAATAAAAATAAACTCTCAGATGTAAAGTCGCGGTGCCCAGTGGTTAAGGGGTCCGCACAGAGAGTGTTTTTTTTTTTTTTGGATTGACAAACAGCGATATTTCATTGATTCATTGACTCTCACATCTAAAAAATATCAGTTCCACGTTACTGCATTGATAAAAACTGTTCGTGTCGTATTTTATATTATTTCATTTCAGTCAAGTCAAGTCAAGTCAAGGCTATTTAATATGTAGCTTCGGCATTTTTGTCAATGCCTTTATGGGATTCGAACCAGCAACCTCAGTCTCTCTGTGCGGACCCCTTAACCACGGGACTATAGCGACTTTACATCTGAGGAATGGTGTATCCATTAATCATTTTTCGTTTCTTGCACTCTGTTAGCCCTTACCTTAGACGAAGATATAATTGATTTTTAAGGGCTCGTGTAAGCAAAATAATGCTTATCCAGGGTTTTCAGTAAATTGTCCAGGTTTGTCGGGCCCCTAATTGTAAGGCTTTAAAGAAAACTGTATTTCAATTTCTTTTAATTCATTGTTTATGAAGCTTAAAGCCTCATATCAGGAAGTACAGACATTTAGGGGTAAACATTTCATAACAGTTTTGTCTCATGACAAATTAGACGTTATACTTATTCGTGATTGACAGGTAATTAGATGCATTTTCTCGTTGGTGCCGGGTCTAGATACCATAGAAGTGGTAAATCTCAGATGGTGATGTTTGGAAATGAGTTATTAGAATAAAAAAGTAATGGACTACTTTAAAAATTGGTACCCATAAAAAGTGAAATCATACCCGAAAATCCATAAAGCTGTAGAAGCAGAAGCAGATCTCTGCACTGTCCATACATATTTTCCCTCATACCACCCTTAACCCAACCATTCCTATCTCGATTTGGTATCTAGAAGTAAAATATCAGTTTAAACTTGGATACCTTACCTTTTAAATTATCCATTGGTTGGGTAATGGAAAATTTCGACCACATACTTACATCCCCTCCCCAAACAAACTCAGACTTGGGACATTTTATTTAATTAATTCTGTTATTTTTGTCTCGCCCGTGACAAAAGTCGAAAAAAAAGTGACAACAAAAGTCCATATCGATCAAAGGAAGAGACAAGTAAGGAAAATCTGTATAACATTCGACTGAATCAGGGGAACACAATCCGACACAGAACATTTTTGGCAAGCCGTCATATTCCCGACTTTGAATGGGAATTTTATAAATTAAATGGTGGGTTTAACAAGGTTTATTGATGCATCAACCGCCGCTTATATGACGACTAACTATAGCTTCTGTGTGCCCAGATTTGTTACATGTCAAAGCCATAATATTGTCAGGGCGCACTACACTATTTCAATACGCCAATGTTTGACAGACGTCGAAAATAGAACCATAAAAAATAGTGCCTTTTCATTTGTAGTCCTCCAGCCAATTGATACATGTTATAAGCAAGACCATAGAATATTTCTAGGAGAGCAAAGAACAGTTAAAAAAAAACATGATTAAGTTGCATAATAAGCTAGAACGGATCGAATGAAATGTGACCAAATACCTAAAATTCTCTGTTGCGACTATGTACAAAATTAACCGGAAAGTCTCAATTCAATTTTAAGAAAGCGAGACAGGCCGACAAAGTATGTTGACAGCCTAAAGTTTTTACTAAATACGATTTATCTTGAAAAGCCTTTGGTGTATAAACTTCATATTTGGTCCTACAATGTATCGTAGTGTACATCAAGTCCTGTCCAACCCTCACAAAGTCAATTTCAAAGTTTGGAATTATGTCCGTTTCTCAGCTACATGTTTACTGCGGACTGGCGAGACATCTACTAGGGTCCACGGTTGTTTACATCATATACCGTACAAGATAAAAGCAAAAATTTGACCACTGCCCTGGAATATTTTAGTCTTCAGTGCACATGGCACATAACTTGATCTGTACATGTTTGATGGTTGTATGTTCATAAATGATACGCAACTTGAACTTGTTCATGTTTGATGTGTGTATGTTCATAAATGATCTAACCTATCAACATATGTTACAATCATTTCAGTTTGTCCTGAACATAGTTTTATTTGCATATTTCAGGATGAGACAGTATGCTTTGAATCAATGTTGCGGTCATTTTTCGCCATGTAAAATTAATTCAAGGGGCTAACCGTTACTACATGTGTACCTTGGAGTTAATACTGAAATGATATCAAAACATTTGAAAGTGAACTGAAAACTGGACAGGATGTAAAGACCATACATATATTTTGAAAGTGGACTAAAAACTGAACAGGAATTCCTTTGTATGTGGTTAGTCTTCTATTAAATATTTTATTAAATGTGTTGACTAGTGTTCTTTTTTTATTGTTAGATGACACTGAAACATTCATATTGTGGAATTAAGTATGGGAAAATCATAAATCTGATTTAAAGATTAGTAAAAAATAATAATAATAAAAAAATAATAATAATAATAAAGCAGTAGTGTTGTTGCACTGCTATATCAAAGATGTGAATTTTTATTTTGCATTTATCACTGAGGACGAAGTGCTATCGAACATTTCCTTATTTCACTGAATGTCATTTGATTTCTAAAGTTGCTATTCGATTAAGTGCCTTTATTTGTGTAAATAACAAATTGACTGAAAAACAGTTGCACATTGATATTAATAAGGCACTTAATTGAGTCGCATCTATAGAAATTTAATGCCATTCACGTAAATAAGGAAATTCTCGATACGCACTTTGTCCCCAGTGTTTTTGTAAACACAAGATGAATTGATTTGTTTACTGAAAAAAGAGTGTAATTTAACTTGAAGTTTCAAATTTATTATACATTAAATGCATATCAAATATATAGTTTAAGTAGCAAAATGTAAATGCAAGTAAACTAGAAATTTATTAACTTTATTTTGCATTCAATATAAATTTTACTTGAAATTTAAATATTGAAGTAAATTAAACTTAAATTTGGGAGTTTATTTGTCTGCATAAATGTAGTTTAGACGGTTATCCTGTTTTTGTAGCTTTAAAACTAGTTAAAACCTTTACTAAATTTTATCATCGATATAAAGACTTCGTTCATAAGTACAATGCACCTGTAAACATCTAATCAAGGCTGGTATTTCACATCTCTTTATTTACGGTAATGTTTTACATAAGAGTAAAAAATATTTAAACTCGCCTAACAAACTTATAAAACCTTTAAATCGTCAAATTCATACGGGTTATAATTACGGTATTGTCGTCAAGTAATTATGTATGGTCTTCTTTGGTATTAATTTTTGGATAGGATCTTTGTAATTTAACTAAACAGTTTCTAAATTTCTAAAATCTGTATATGCAGGGCACGGGTTATGTATTCCGGTATATACATGCAATCATTATTCTAAACTCCTCACAGGAAGGGATCTTGGTTGAAGCTGTATACTGAAGGTACCTAAATTAGTTTGTCAGTTGGTGATGGGTCTGGAGCTGGCATGTCAGTTAACTGTTAGTAGTTTCTTGTAATTTCATGTTTTTGTCCGTATATTTAGTTCTTTCAGTTTCATTTTTCACAATTAACCCAGTCCTGTTGCCAACTGAATTTTACTGCTGTTACGATAGTTTTTTTATTTATCACCTTGACTGTAGGGGGAAGGTTTGGATCCAATAAAACTAGCTTAACCCCGCCGCAGCAGGTTTGCACCTGTCCTAAGTCAGGAATTTATAAAGCCTTTGTGTGTCTTGTCCTATTTCTAGTTAGTTTACTTTATGTCTACAGGAGTCTAGGATGATGTTTATTTCGCTGGACTTGATTGCTCATTGTTCAGGAGCCGACTCCGACCTGCCGTTGGGTTTGGGGTTTTCTCCCGTTCATTGAAGATCTTATGGTGGATTTGAGTTGTTATTACTCTCCTTTGACACATTCCCCGTTTCCCTTCTTTTTTTTTTAATTAAAGATTTATCTAGAGAATACACTTAAACTATTATTATAAACTACAAATTAAATTTGAGTTTAATGCTAGTTTAATATTTCAGTAAATCAAACTTTCATGCAGTGATTGTTCCATAAGGAAATTTTGTGTGCACTTTAATTTTTTTTTTTTTTTGTTTTTTTTTTTTTGAAGACTACATTTAGACCAGGGCGTTTTTTTCATTTGATATCTTAAATCTAAAATCTTGAATATCGTTTATACATAGCAAATAAGAGATTTTACCAATAACTATCTTTATAAGAATTACGGAATAACTTAGAGAGCCTATGTTGAAGTGGCTAGGGCATCTGGCTATTAAATCCAGATTATGTGATAGCGTATGATATAAAATTGGTTATTATGTCAATTTAAAAAAAGAGTGGAATTGAATAAATTGAAACTAAATATAATTCGGAGTACTTTGATACCAGAAAAACTCCAACATGTCAGAATAAAGGGAATAATGACTATGAAAGTATCAAATGGAAAAGTATTTGGGGAGTTTCAATTCAGTTCGATATATAAAACACAATTATTGGATTTCAATAGGAATTCTTCTCAATATAGAAAACATCAAGTATAGATTACACACAAGATAGGATTTTCCCAAACTCGCGGTTGCTGACAATTTTTGTAAACATATGTTTAAAACTCAACCTCATCTATTTTAGAATTAAAAATGTGTGTATAAATTTGTTTAACATACATGCATTAATTCCTTAATTAGACTATAATACTTAAGGAATGTGTGTGATTTATGTGAAAAGTCGATGTTGTTAGTTTTTATGAAGGTGCAAGACGGGATTATTTTTTTTACTAGTATAAATAACTAAATACCAAAGTTACTGTGAATTTAATTTCTGCATATCTTAGTCATCTGTATTTTGGAAATCACGAATCTCAGTTAAATATAAAAGTTAGAGGTGCAATATAAATTTAATGAAGACGCATTTTATCCAGGAAATTATATTAAATCTACAGTTGAGAGGTGCATATTTCACAAAGAAGCCTGACAAGAATTTATTAAAAGATATTTCTAAAAAGAGTCAGTATGTGTATAGAAATAACTTCGCATAGTTGATTAGTTGTAAGAAATTTTATTTATTTGGTTTCTCTTTTAGGTATTGTTATAGGTAAATAAATGTTGTAAATATTCTAAAATGTAGTGTTTTCATTGTTTTTGAATTTGTAAGGCCTAAATATTCTGATTTTTTGGGCCCAGTTATGCAACTTGTTTACATTACACAAAGGTCTAGGTTATTACCCCTTGGAACATGTGGAATTTTCTGGAATTTTATTTGAATATTTAACTCATTGGAAATTTCTTGAACAATCTTAGTTTATCATATTAGTCATTTGATTGTCTATTAATTCAGGGTTTTCTGGAAGCTTCTTGTTAATGAATGTTTTAGTTTGATTGAATGTATAAATAAGGTAGCAATAAAGGGTAAAGGTAGTCGGTTTAATAAATTTATTCAGGATGAAAAAGTTTCTACAGGATTATTACACGCATCTTTTGTATTGGGAATCGACATCAGTTAATGTGAATCTATTATCAATTATTAAGTGAGGATTATAAGGAATATTCATTTGGACATTTATTGGTGGACTTCAGTGGATTATAAATTTGGAAATTTATTTGGACTTCATAATTGTCAGATAATTGTAATATACTATATATATAATTTATAAAATAATTATTTCTCATCTTATCAAAAAGTTAATTTGAGCCAAATTTTATATATTGCTGACTTCAGTTTACAATAATTAATATGTTATTTCTACCTAATAACATAATTTGGGGGCTTGTCATGGATATTCAAAATTATTTAACAATGAAATTATTTTATTTTTTTTTAAACAGATTTTTTTTTTAAAGTGAGCAATATTTTTTTTTTCTCAAATTGTCATTTGATCCAAAACAATTCATGTCTACGTGTCAGGTGGAGACTTTTGAGAGGCTTAAAAAAAGATGAGCCGATTATTTCAGAAAAATATTTAAAAATAGTGAGAAAATTTGAAATCCAAAGTGTGATTGAAAATTATTTGGTTACAGAAGACATTTTTGATAAATCCGTTTTGGAAACGCCAGATATACAAATTAGGAAATTAGAAATTCAAAAAGAATTAAAACTTAGGAAATTAGAATTAAAAAGAAAAAGAGAAGAAAGAAAATTGAAATTATAATTTGAACAGAAGAAAATAAAAAGGGCTTAATTTTCAATTAGAAATGAAAAGAATGGAAATAGTAGAAAAGAATCAACACCTTTCTCAGAACTCTCAGACATTTGAGAACATAACATAAGGTTGGTCCTTCCCTTTCAAGAAAAGAATGTTGACACATATTTTCTGCATTTTGAGAAAACAACCCAAAATTCAAAGTGTCCTAAACACAGTTGGTCAATTTTATTACAGAGTGTGTTCATTGGTAAGGCAAGGGAAATTTACACTAAGTTGTCAGTTAAAGAGGCGCCAGATTATGACACTGTAAAATAGTAGATTCTTAAAGCCTATGAATTGGTCCTTGAAGCTACCGATAAAAAATTAGGAATACAGAAAAACAGAGCGTCAAAACTTACGTAGAGATTGCTAGAACAAAAGAGCAACTTTTTGATCGTTGGTGTACATCAAAGAAAATAAATAACATTCATGAGAAAGTACGTCATCTAGTTTTAATTGAAGGTGTATTAGTACTGACATTAAAACTTTTATTGATGAACAAAAAGCTGAAACTTTTGACATTTTGCCTGTTTAGCTGATGTTGTTTCACTTACACATAAAACAGGATTTTTTAATAAACCACAGATATTCTTTCAGAAACCATAATAATTCTACAAATTTTTCAATCAAACCTACAGATGATATAAATAGTAGGCAACGATCAGCTAATAGATCGTCCAAGTTATACCCCCTCACAGTCACAGAGATCATTTAAGTCGATTTCTTGCAATTTTTATAAAAAAAAGGCCATTTGATATCGGACTTTTAAAGGTTAAAGCAAAGGAAGGCAAGTGAAATTAAGCCCTGTGGTTGTGTTGAGTTGCCACAATGTTTGCCTCATTTTGGTACAGATGTGCTTTGTTCTTTGTCTGAGGTTAAGTCTTTTTTATGATCCTTTTAGTAGGGTTGAGGTCAAATCCCATCTAGTCCCATTCTGGAAATTGTTTAACCATTTATTATTAATGGTTTTGTTTCACTTTCGAGTATTTTTTTTTTTTTTGTAATTCTACCTCCATTCGAATTTTAAGAGATACTAGAGCCTCACAGTCTCTTTTGTTGGTGGAGACCCTGTCGTTTGATGATATTTTTAGAACTGGTTGAAATGTTATTATTAAAGGGGTTGATTCTAGTTGTTCTACTGCTAATCCTCTCCATAATAGGAAAAATGAAAGGATATTGAGTGAATGTACATGTGACAAAAATGTTTATTTTGTCTTCTGACATTGTTTCTGGACCTGCGAACTTAGGTATCAAGTCATCATTGCCCTTAGAAGGTGTACAACTACTTCTTTGGAATGATTTAGCTGGAAATAATGTTCCAAGAAAATCTATTGTGAGAGACAAGCCTTCTTTTGATCAAGTTACGGATTCTACTAAACAGGAGTTTTCTGTATCCTGCCCATGTGGTTACTCGTGTTATGAAAAAGAAATGTGTGAAAGCTCAGAAAATTGATGAAAATAGCACTGAAGATTTTGATTGTCGGATACATTTATGAGTCAGCTGAGTAATGTTGGTAACCAAACAAGCAAGCATTTAGAGTTTTCTAATAGTTCATTATTCCTTTAAAAAATATAAAGACTAAGACTATAGTTAGGGCTATAACTAATTGTTTTACTTTGTTTAGCCTACCTAAATCAATTCAATCAGACAAAGATACAAACTTTATGTCGGGCATTTCCAAGCAAGTAATGCAAGAAAAAGGCATTGAACAGTAAGATCATCTGCATATCACCCTGAATGCATAGGCGACTTGGAGCGATTTCATCAAACCTTAAAAAACAAATGATACAATCATAAAAACTTACTTTTTTGAAGCAGAGGAAAAAATGGGATGAAAGAATTTCTTTTCCTTTATTTGCTGTAAGAGAAGCAGTCCAGGAATCATTAGATTTTAGTCCATTGGAATTAGTTTTTGGACATACAGTTAGGGGTGCACTCAAATGTTTAAGTGAAAAATTTCATCTAATGGAAAAGACCACTTAAATCTCCTTGATTATGTTTCAGACTTTTGCACTTGACTTGTAAAAGCTTGCGAACTAGCTAATAAAAGTCTTAAGTCTAGTCAAGAATCTATGAAAGCTAAGTATGACCAAAATTCTGTAAAACGTTATTTTGACCATAGTTATAAAGTGCTTGTATTACTACGTGTTCCTTGAAGTAAACTATTTTGGTCCATAAAATGTTGAAAAGAAAATCAGTGATTTAAATTATATGATTAAAACAACTAACAGACGTAGACATAATAGGTTGTGTCATGTAAAAATGATAAAACCTTATAGAGATAGAAACAGCACAAATACTGTACATTCTGTAAAATTAGTTAGTGCTGACCTTGATAATTCTGAAAATGACTTTTGTGAAAAGATTGGTCCACCATCTATCACTCCAAAGCTGGAAAATTAACAGATTCTTCAAGATTTGGACTCGAAACTTCAACATTTACCAACGATTCAAAGGGAACAGTTGAAATAGTTACTCTATGATTTTGAACATTTGTTTCCGGACATTCCAACACGAACTGATAAAAAAATTTCATGATGTTGATGTTGGGTGATTCAGTACAGATTAAAGAGCATCCATATCGACTGAATCCGATCAAACAAAAATACCTTAAAGATGAAGTTCAGTATTAGTTAAAAATGAATGTTTTGAACAAAGCAAAGTAATCGGAGATCGCCTTGTATTTTAGTGCCAAAACCTGATGGAACTTATCGTATGTGTACGGACTATAGCAAATTAAGCATTGTTATAAAAACTGACTTCTTTCTGATTCTGCGCATTGATGAATGCATTGATAAAATTTGAAATGCTAAATACATAACAAAAATTCACTTATTCAAAGGATTCTATCCAATTCCTTTTACAGAGCGTCCAAAAGAACTCTCCGCTTTTGAAACACCTGATGGTTTATTCCAATACCAGGTGATGGCTTTTGGCATGAAAAATTCGCAGGAAATTTTTCACCATCTCATCAACAGTGTTATCTTTGGAATTGACGATTGTGAAGCATTCATCGATGACATTCTTATATATATTAAAAGAACATCTTCAGACACTTTTTTCGAACATTTGAGCAGTGCTATGTCAATAGTCAACCTCTCAAAGAGTGAATTTGGATTTGCCAATGTAAATTATTTAGGATATGTTGTAGGTCAGTGTAAGGTAAAACCTATCGATGCTAAAATAAGTTTTATTTTTAGTTTTCCTAAACCTGAAAATAAGAAACAATTGATGTTTTTTTCTGGGAATGGCTGGATATAATAGAAAATTTTGTCAACGCTTCTTTTCAATAAGTGAGACTTTGTGCTTATGTGTTACCACTGGGCCGATGTCTCTGATGGTGGACTGGTAGTCCCCGAAGGAACTAACCAACCCAGTAGTCAGTACTTCGGTGCTGACCCGAAAACTGATTTTTTTTTTTTAAAACTTGCAATTCCTAAATCTTACACTTGATTAAATCTAAGGAGTATCTCCCTCATGCATAGCTCTGTCATTGCAGGATGTCATTGCAATGCTGGAATTCTTGTTTAATAACATGATTGTAGAATTTGGAGGACAAGTTTTCCAGCAGACAATAGGGATACCTATGGGGACTAATTGTGCGCCACTTTTAGCAGATTTGTTTCTATATTCGTATGAAGCCAGGTTCATACAAGGGCTAGTTCAGAAAAAAGACAATAAGATAGCCAAATCCTTTAATTTCAGTTTCCGTTATATAGATGGTGTTCTTTCGTTGAACAATCCTCAATTTAAGGATAACCTTCATCTTATATACCCAAATGAACTCGAAATTAAAGAGACCACTGATACACCATCATCAGCATCATACCTGGACCTGTACCTCTTCATTGACAACTGTGGACGTCTGAAAACAAAACTTTACGACTTTCCAATAGTGAACTTCCCGTATTTGAGCAGTAATATTCTCACTTCTCCGGCATATGGGGTGTACATTTCACAACTCATTCGCTATTGCCGTGCCTGTAGTTTGTACAGCGATTTTTTCAACAGAGCGAAATTACTGTCTCAAAAACTTATACATCAAGGGTTTGTTCAGTCACTGTTGCAATTGTCACTACAGAAGTTTTACGACCGTCACCACGATTTGACAGACCATTACAATGTTTCTGTTTCACAAATGAGAACATATATCTTTGGGTAGATCCAGAGTTTGTTACCGGACTGACTAACACCGACTGTGAAAAAAACGGACCTTTCACTGGCAGTGTGACGGGTGCCAGGTGTGGAGCAGATCATGCTTACCCTTCCGGAGCACCTGATGATTCCTCAGTTTTTATAGGGGTTCACACTGCTAGTGCTTTAGTTTTGTAGCGTTCTTGTTCATTTTTGTTCATTTTTGTTTATTTGTTTTGTCTTTGTCATACTCTCTCAATTCGTGTTGCTATGAATTTCCGTGATTTTGGATTTATAATTTTAGAATTTCCCCTTTCCTCGTTCTTGCTTCGGTATTCGTTTGCCGTTGTATCTGTCCTGAACTGAATTTTTGCAATATATAAATTTTACAAAATTAAAACTGAGGACTATCTCCCTCATGCATAGCTCTGTACTGTATTGAATTTTTGAGATTCTATTAAGACGCTTTTAATTATTTGTTCTCTATCAACTTTTAAATGCATTTTGGTTGATGGACCTCCACATGTTTCGATTTTATCTGCACTGAAGAGACATGAATTGTCGAAATGTATAAACCAAATTAATAGTAACTTCGGTTATGTGTTATTTGACTAAATTATAGAGAATAAAAATATAAAGTTCATGTTTGTCTTAAAATTGTGATGAAGCATTTTAATAGTCAATTAAAATTAGCAGTAGATGCCAGTGATGTTGATGCTTGTTGTGTTATTAATTATATTTCAAAGAAAATTTAATAAACACCGAAGACATTACTACACAATCAAAAAAGAATGTTTGTCTCTGATTTTGGCTTTACAGCATTTTGAAATTTATGTGATAGCTTCAATTCAGCCTATCATTGAATATACTGATCATAACCTTCTTAAATGTATTCATAAAATGAAAGACCAAAACCAGACTTTTGCGGTGTATTTTGACTTTTCAAGGTTTTAATATAGAAATAAGGTATATTAAAGGACAAGATAATATTATTGCAGATGCATTGTCAAGAGTTTGATTTTTCTTGACACCTCATCAGGCTAAATGTAAAAATAGCAGTATGTTATTAAATGCTTTTATTGCATTCAAACATTTTCTTTTTGGGGAGGTCTTATAGGTAATTAAATGTTGTAAATATTCTTAAATGCTGTGTATTCAATGATTATAATTTGTAAGGCCTAAATATTATGGTATAGTTATGTAACTTGTTTACATTGAACAACGGTCAAGGTTATTACGTCCTAGAACATGTAGAATTGTCTGGAATTATAATTTGAATATTAAACGTATTCGAAATTTCCGGAACAATTTTACATAATCATGTCAGTCATGTGATTGCCAGTTAATGGACGGTATTCTGAAAGCTTCTTATTAATGAATATTCTAGTTTGATTATATGTATAAATATAAGGTAGCAATAAAGGGTAAAGGCAGTCAGTTTACTCCATATCCTTTCGTAAAAAAACATACATAAATATTAATATCTATGAGACATGTAAAGATTCATGAAAAACTGAAAAATATATTTATGTTAAGATTTATAATAATATTACAAAAACAGGATAACAGCAAACACCTACAATAGCCAGGAACTACAATCACATGCGACAGTTTGCAAGCAAACTGCACCAGAAGACAATAATGAAAGCAAGAGACAAACATAAATAACGATAGCAACTCGGGATAGCTGGACTTGGTACCGGCACTAGCAAAAGCCAGTGGTAGGGTTAAACCGGTTTATGGGTACCCAAACCCCCCCCCCTTCTCTATCCCGTTTCCCTATAGTGTCATTAACATGCGAATAAAATCCAATACAGATAGACTAATTACTCAATGACCACTATATTGGAACAGAAAAAGCATATGACAAAACGTAATATTGAAAGAAGGGTCAAATAGTGCTGGTCGCTAAACTGCCGGTTAGCTCAAGGGATCTAGTCTGCTGGTAAAACACTGTCGCACTACGGAAGAAAAATCAAACTCAAAACTCCCCGAAGGGTTTGGTAAAAGGTCTTCATGTATTTTAGTAGACATTGGTAGTATCAGTGAGAGGCCAGTATATATTTAAAGTCTTCAGGCCACTGGTTCCAAAGCCAATTTAACAGATTTGTTCAGAATGTCTCGTCGATGTCCACTATTACGTAAGGAATGTAAGTTACGTCCCAGTTTTTTCTGGATTATTTATCAGTTTTTTTACATTTTTTAACAACATTTCCATAAAATCGACGATGAGAAATGCCCTTTGTAATTAGCTGTTTTCGAGTTACGTAATATCTAGATATCAAATGTTCATATCTTCTGTAAAACTTCTTAAAGGTATTTAATAATTTATGAAATCTGTAACCTTGTTGCAAAAGTTTTGATGTGAGAGTAAGGTTACGCTCATTAAAATCACCAAGGGTGGAACAAATGCGAGAGAATCGTACAAGTTGAGATAGATACACCCCGTAGGATGGAGTTCGGGGAACGTCGCCGTCAAGAAAAGGGAAATTAGTAATAGTAAAATCAAAATCATCCTTTTTATCATAAACTTTAGTTTTTATTTTACCAGAGTCAATGGTAATACTTAGATCCAGGAAAGGGCAGTTTTTATAATCATTGTTTGCCTTATTAAGTTTCAGTTGTTGTGGGTAAATGGTGTCAACATAAGCTAGAAACTGGGGATTGTCAATTGTAAGGATATCGTCAATTTACCTGCTATTATCATTGAAAATAGAAACAAGTTTATTACCATTTGGCACAGTTCCATTTTGTAGTTTTTTTCATGAATTTGTTTAATTGTGAAGAATAAGTTTCAACTGCATAATGAAAGTCTGACTTTTCAAACATTTTTTATGTTAAGATTTATAAAGAGCTACATCGCGTCATATAAAACTTCTTCGAAAAGATATGATAATATAATTTTTTTTTTTAGGAAATGAATACAATTATAATGCAACATACAGAACATCTTAGATACGATTGAGCAAAAAAAAACTATTACAGAACAAGGTATCAATGGGGTATACACAGGAAGCGGGATTTTCCCCTTTTAAGCTAGAGGGAAATGAAATCGTGCAATAAAATAACTAAAAATGGACCTGAAAACGGGAAAGGGTGTCCAACGTAAAGTAGGAACCATAATAAATTGAACGCGGTAAACAGAAAAAGTGACCTCTTTAAGAGTTTTTGTAAAAAAATCCCCATCCTTGAAACAGTAAAGCGCCAAAAAATGCGACAAATCCTGTTTTGAATATGGTCGGTGATTATAACGTAATGAAGATATAAAGTCCCTTTTTCCGACCGATGAACAAAATAAGTATTTAAATTTAGATCTATACTTTGGAGCGGGAAAATATTATCAGATCGATTTTAAATTTAATTTAATGTATTTGCATTTGTGTTGCATTTACTTATCAAACTACAATGCGCTACGTGGAAATATATTTTATTTCCTCAGCTATCGCGTAATTTAGAAAACCTCGTTTTTAGTAGTGATGCTCAAGACAGCTTTCAAGTGAACTTAAAGTTCACTAGTGAACGCGAAAATAGCTGTCATGGAATAGCTACTTATTCCAAAAAAGTGTTCTTGGCGGCAGCTAAGAATACGCGAAGGGCACCCATCTGTACTATGTATATAATTCTTTAAAACTGGTATTAAACAGTTTATTTGAGTCAAAGTTGTTATATTTTGTTGACTTCAATTTACAATAATCTATAAGTTATTTCTACCTCATAACAACATATCTGAAGTGCCTAATTTATATTGTTTGTTGTAATTCATTCAAGTGAAATTTGTTAATATTCAAAATTACAATACGAATAAAAACGTCCCTTCGATTTCGATACCCGAGTGAGGTAAGAAATTCCCGGGTCCTTCTCTGTCTCTTGAAACTATTTTCGAAAATGGTCTCACGGAACGGCTACTATTCCTTCGGAAAATATGACTAACTGTTGATCCGTGTAAGGAAAAGGAACGTCTCTTGCTCGCTTAAACCTTTCTAAAAATTTTAATAACAATACGCCTGCCTATGCCGTTATGAAGGCTAATCTCAACCCTGCAAACTGACAAGACACTAATATAAGTTGTCATTCCCTGTTTTGCTGTTAGTGATAAAAAAATATGCACAAGCTAAGTAATAACTAAAAAAAAGAAATAACAAAAAGCATTAGAAGACATTTAATATTCGGACAGCGACTAAATGTTTCAGTTCTTCTTTAAAATGATTTTATCAAAAGGCTGAACATTTTAAAATTATATTTAAAACGTAACTCAAGACATAAATATTATTTTCTTACAGAGCAAACTTCTTAGTTCACAAAGAAACGACAAGTTTTGTATCCTTTCTTGATTATCAAGAAAAGAAAGAGGAGATGCAACTTGCATACGCATTTCAATATAATGAAATATATTCGTGTTATTACTTTGAACTAATGCTCTGGAACGATTTTTCGAAGCAAGTCAAGCTTTAAATACAAGTTATGGAGAACACAGATTTCATACACAATGTATGGCCTGGCGTTCTGTGGGAGTTGAAGTTAAATTTTTATTATGCCCTAATCAGATATTATATTTTTTTTTACTTTTGATCTCACTAATAACTGCAGATAAAGATCACTTGCAAACTATACTGTGAAAACAAAAACATACTGATCAAGAAATCCTTCTTTATTTTCTTTTTATATGATTTATTTTGCAACGGTGTAAAATAACACTTTGTTTTTTTTTTTTGTTTTTTTTTTT